>JAHBOF010000151.1:0-235856 GCA_020736565.1 Coprinopsis sp. MPI-PUGE-AT-0042
CAGTACTATTAGGTGAGAAATTTTTATAGTCAAAGTCAAGACCCCTGACACCCTGTGACACACCAAGGTACAACCACTGGACATACCTAACAGCAATGGTAGCACCTGTCGTGAACACGGTCAGCCCCTAGCCCCTATCTCGCGCCCCTATTTTCGTTTCATCTTATCTTTTGATCTTTCATTCATCTTATCGCTTTAACCCCTATTTTCCCTTTGACTCCGTCTCGGCATGGACACTTTCTCTATGGCACGCTGCCTCGTTCTCCCCTTGTTACATTTCATCCTTCTCTGCTACAGGCGCTGCCTTACGCACAGCCTTTTGATACTTCTATTCATTCGTCTCCCCGACTCATTTCTATTGTATCCTTCTTCTTCGCGCTGCCTCGCGTAGCCTCGCTCGGCC
Organism: Coprinopsis sp. MPI-PUGE-AT-0042; assembly: GCA_020736565.1. Classification (NCBI taxonomy): domain Eukaryota; kingdom Fungi; phylum Basidiomycota; class Agaricomycetes; order Agaricales; family Psathyrellaceae; genus Coprinopsis; species Coprinopsis sp. MPI-PUGE-AT-0042. The sequence continues at coordinate 404 of JAHBOF010000151.1, forward strand.
TCGGGCGGTTTCCATTCTTCCCCTTGTTCTTCTCTACGCTGCCTTACGCAGCTTCGCACGGCCTCGGGCCACTCTTTGTCATTCTATTGTCTTCTTGCTTATTCGTATCTCGGACTCATCGCGGCTACACACATATTCTGTAGAGTATATAAGCTAGCTAGTACGCTCTGTATTTCCTCAGCTTGACCTCTTCGTCAATTCATCGCTCAACTCGCATCTGTTCCTGCTCTCGCCTCTCGGCGCCTCCGCTCTTAGTCGCTCTGCATCTTATCTCGTCGTCGCCGATCGACTTCGAGTCTCATCTGCTCGTCTTCGTTCACCGTGTGGTGTTCGCCTCCGTCCGCTTAGGTCTTCTGACGCGTACTTCGCGACAGCACCATTTGACATCTGGATATTCCATATGGATATACCACTGGTATTACCAGGCCTGGTATCACCATTTGGGTAGACCCTAGGTAGCCCCTGGAGAGATGCCCATTAACAGCCTTATGTAGGGTCTCTCCATGGGTGACTGAAGTGCGTTTGCGGTAGATCCGAGAAACTGCTTGGGAGGTTGACCGCGACGAACACGAGCATGAAGCCGGGGAAGATTGCATATGGACCACTTGCCTTCTTGTTTTCGGAGTGGAGACGTACTTTCCATCCAGCGAACTTGTGTTTATTTTCCGCGAGTGGAGACGAGAAGAGTAGTGTGGCGAGGCTGTTGGGGTTGCACCAAGAATTTTGAATGTAAGTTTCTCTTTTATCCCCCGATTTCCTTGGGTACGTCTTCCTGGTTGCTCGTTCGCTAACACTTGCTTCCGGTAGCCCCTCTCAACAAAGGTCGCGCCTCGTTATACAAACAGGATATCGCGTACCTTGGCCCAGACTGGGTATGGTCTAAGGTGACGGTCACCACCTAACCCAGCTGCGTCGTTCCCAAAACATTTCACGAGGTGCGTCTCGTCTGCTATCCTTACACCCTCTACACCCTCTCATACTCACGCATCGCTCGCCTTTCAGACCGCACACTGGCAAGAGAAGAAGATGAAGGAGCTTGGAAAATTGCTCTACTCCATCATTTCATGCTCTATTTGTGCAATGGTTATGGCCCCTCATGCACACGACCAAGAGGAAGAGAATGTTGAGGAAATGTTTGCAAGATGTCGCATAGCCAGCTTTTTGACGGGTGGATACCTCCCAGAAATATCTGCATGTTGGACGATCAAGATAGGAGTAATAAACACTTGTCTCTTTATCCGATCCATCGCCTTGAGCAACTGAGCATTTGAGTTGGCGGTGATGGTACTTCGCCGCTGTCGAACGATGCAACAGGAGAAGTACGATCGGTTGGAGGCTTTGAGTAGCATCCGAAAAGAGCATTGAAACGTGCGTGAGGGGTGATTTTCTGAAAGGACGCCGGATTAATTAATCTCGCTAGGATGCTGGTGTTCTATACAGTTGCACTGTTGATCACAAAGGAGAGGTATAGCTATCCTGAAATGAATTTAGTTGCGGGCGGCCAACCTCGATTTACCTACGTTTCGAGCGGGAGCTCTGCCAGCTGCTAAATGTTTTTGTCTGCCTGCGAGGCGAAGGTCAAGGACAGTGTCTCAATAGTCGAGTGGACGGACCAAATACAGAAGCACCCAACTCTCTCAGAATTCGCAATAAGTAAATAAAATTTACCAACGTTTCTAGTGCCAGCGCTCTCTCCCCGTTAGCCCTCAAGATATAGCTCTTCCGCCGAGCGTTCTCGCTAGCGCTTATGTGCCTGACACCATGAGCACTTTACGGCCAGGTGGGCACTTTCCTGATCTTCTTGAATATGCCGTTTTGCATCTAATCCACCGATCAAGGCCTGCCAGTTGATTCGCGGGTTCAGAGGTATGAGCCCACATCCTCACGCATCTCACCTTCCGTATGTTGCTAGGGAACGCACCCCATTCTAATTCTAGTAGACTTCGACGCTGTCTTTACCACGGCGTTGCAAACGAACTCCTCCCGGCTCGACATTTGGCTGGTACATTGCGCTATGCAGTTTCTCCCCACCACTTCCTGGCCGCTGGCCAATTAGTTGGTGCTAGCATGGAGACTGGAGTCTATTCCAGGACATCGGGGAAAGGTGGAGCTCCAGGGGAGTGCGTAGGATGGAACTCGCCTCCATCCAACCGTCTTCGTAAACGTCCAACCACGACTTGGTTGTTTGGCGACGGCCTTTCAAGAGGCTCGTTGCGTTGCAGCCAGTGTCCGTTGTGGTCTGACCACTAATCTCCACGTCGCTAGGTAGCACCCTCCCATTTTCTTTGATGTTTAAAAGCGGTACCCTCAGGCAAGGTGACCCCAAACCACCTTTTCTCTACCCCCTTAGCACTGAGTGCTTGACCTGTCCCTCGCAAGAATACCAATTCAACGAGCTTCCGATCCCACACACTCTCCCGCCAACTCCCTCGCCAACTGCCCCGTATGCCTGGCTTAGGGTGTCTTCGTAAACGGGTTCAAGAAGCCCACTTTCATACGCTATCCACCTCTCCGACAATCCTTCACTGGGACTCGGAGACAGGTGATCTTGCACCATGGAAGTGGTGAGTTGCACACGCGAATGCTCTCAGGATTGCTGATGATTCGCCCACTAGGCCGGTCGATGCGGTGACTGGCTATAGGGTCACTCCAAGCGAGCTCGAGGCCCATAGAAGAACTCACCATTTCCTCGCCCCCTCTTGCCTGTGTGCCAGTTTGTTTAACGAACCCTACATCGAGAGCAGAATAGGTCTGGTTCATGTACCCATCAAGCTCACTCCTACATCTTCACTCAGCGGCGAGTACACCGCGGAATGCGCCACTGGAAGATGCGGCTATCTTGGTCAGTGATAACCGGTTTCCGTGAAGCAACCTGCTGACCGCCGTTCTCAATTATGGTAGTCTGCTTGGAACGTTTTTACGTTCTTCCTGTTCTTCAAGTCAAGGGTTACCCCAAGAGAGGTTTGAATTCTGGCTCACTCTGCAAGGCGTTGGTTTAACCGCGGTCTCAGAAATCCCCTTACCACCATGCAAGATCAACTATAACACAACCCGCGACATCTGCCAAGGTCTCCAGCAGGCTATGCCAATTGAATCTGTGCAATCTCGAGGAATCAAGAGTGGGTTCTTTGTCTATTAATTTCGATTTGACATTGATAACAATGATAGGGGTCCGTGTTGAAGAGCCATATTCAAACAGGCGTGCCGTCCATCACGCACTTGCTTTAGTTAAGGAGGGCATATCCAAGGACATGCTTTACAACATGTTCATTGAATGCTTCTTGTGCAGGAGGGTGGTCCTGAAGTGTGCCTTTCCCCATGAGCACCACTGCCCTAGAAAGCTGAAGTTTCAGTACACTGAGTTGGACGACACTCGTCCCCTTCGGCACATGAGTATGAGGTTGCCAAATCGTAGCTTGCCGCGAAGCGAAGACGACCTTTCAACCGACATCGAGACGGAGGAGGAGGATACCGAAAGTGACGAGGAAATCAACGAAATACTCCTTAGCTAACTTGGGTCTGATAGCGATGGGCTAAATACTTCATTTTACATACGCAGTAGAGCTAGCTGAAATAACCATATCATATCCGCCAACTAGGTTCACAACGAGAGTATGTTCCGCCCCAAGATCCAAAATCTCATCCATTGTAAGACATACCCTTGCGAAGTGCTTGGAAATGAGTAACTGATAGCACGTCATGCGTCAATAATCAGATCGGCCTGGCAATGAGTAGATTTGATTGAAAGACGTCACATTTTGGGTCGTATGCATCTCGATTTGCCTTTTGCCAGTGGTTTTGGGGTCTTGACTAAGTAAGGTTGCATTACCACCAGCTTTGGCAGCGACCGAAATAATCTTCATCTCCACCTTCACCGTGGACAGTGGAGGTCCGTTCACAGCCAGTTGGAAGGGTCGCGAAAGTCACTATCGCCAGCCCATAATTGGTGACGGGCTTCGGCGAGGAAACAATGCTGAGTTCATTGTCTTCAAATATGAGGTAAGCGACCGCCACTATGAGCTTAAAATTCAACATCAGACAATCGCTAATCGAGGCGATGGGATACCAGCTAGGGAATCACTAATTTGAGCTGGGAAGAGGCTGTTACGCTCCTGTTGCCATGTCATGTTCTGTACGTCATAATCCAACTTTTAGGCACCACCCCCGAGAAGTAGGTATTCACCGTTCAGGCTCCTGTTCGGTGGCAGACCGAATATCTACCATAAAATCAGCGATTTCTGATACAGTAGGTACCACAACGCTTTCTAAAGCGCAAAGGCGAAGGGCATGTGCACCAGCTACCCAATTCTGAAAGAGCCTTCACAATGGTATATAAAGCTTGGCAGATAAGAAAGACTTGTAGTGCTGGTTGGCTACGTGACTATTCTTGACTCGAAATTGTGCAGCAATGTGGCAAATTCAGCGTCGCTAGGTACGGAGCCCAAGTGTGTAGCTGGTGTTACTTGTTCTCTGTACGGTTCACACTTCAGAGTATGAGTGTGCTATTCTTCGTTTGCAGCCACCTTGTTCGCATGAAACCAGACCTTAGGCAACGATATATGACCCATTGACCCACAACTTCCAAGCCTATAGTTGAAATGCAACGCACATGCGAGATTTAGCGGAGTTGGTTCGGTACCAGTCGTCAGGTTGCACAATACCTCAGCCATTCGGTCTCTGCAGAGGACGGGATAGTCGCCATCGTTGCCATCCCGTTTCCACGGGTTCCGAATGGCTTCTTTAATGACCGATTCTGTAGAGCAGGCGTCAAAGTGAGATATGATCTCAAGAATGCAAGGCAGCGGTTCGTAGCCCGTTGACGCTATGCAGGTAGGTAAAGTGGTGAAATTGTGCGCTGTGGTAGCGCCTTGCTCTATTCCTGATTATGACCTCTTTGAACTTCTCCATGCTAACCTAGCTGCTGTAGAGAGGTAGAATAACCCCGAATGGAGACATTCAGTAGCCGGCACCTCTAGCGGGGGCAACTAATTCGGCGATTTCGACCGCGACCTGCTGCCACATAATGCGGCACAAAATGCTAGTTCGAACATGCACATATCTAAAGAGAGGCAGCCGCCGCGAAAACTAGTGCACTGGCAGTGTTCAGGTTCATTCCGTTAAGGTATTCTGACCGCGTAATACACCACAATCAAATATGCGGGATTGTGTTTCATAACGACGTTGTGCTCCTTCTAGTGCCGCCGTAATCCTCTCTAGATGACATGATCAAGGCGATATATCACTTAGAGGATTGGTTCTATTCTTGTAACATGTGGGAAAGGATGAGGAAAGGGATGAAGGAGTTATCCCATTGAAGCTTGGCCGAGGTATACCCCGCGGAGGGAATACCAGAGGGAAGAGATTTTGGGCACTTATAATATGCGTTATGTAATATTTTCCAGGGCCTCTTACTACAGCGCCCCCCGTTGGCTGCCATTGAGAGCAACAGAAGAGTACAGTTACCATATTACAGCACCAGGGGCTTCAAGGAAGTGTCACTATGCTTCAGGCGTGACCGCTGGATCCAGAAAAGCAGTAGAAAGTCTTAATACAGGGATGGCAGGATTTGATTTTCGGGCATATACATTCGGTGCATCGATGAAGGCCCACAAGGCAATCCAATTCTTTATTGGGTTTAGTACAAGTTGCGACTGAAATTGGGCGCAACTGATCTAAATATGTGGGGCACAAGTACGCACGCCGGTGCCAAATGCAGATCCAAGGCCTTTAGACAAGGGGCCAATGAAGAGATAGAGCAGAAATCGGATCAAAAGGTCTTTCCAGTCGCCATCACTGCCTGAGATTAGAAGACCTTATCTTAAGGTATGCAATTCTTGGAATGATTGGGGTTTTTACACCGCTTCTAATGCTATATAATAAATTGTCATTCCCTCATTGGTTTCGTGATGCATGGCTTCGGAGAATGGGCATGACGAAGTGGTTACACTCTTGCTGTCTCGTCCCAATTTTGATGTCAACGCGGCCGATCGGTACAAAGACACGGCTTTGACACAAGCAGTGAAGAATGGGCGGGAAGACACAGTCAAGCTGCTCCTTGCCCATCCCTCAATCCAGGTTGGTACCAGGGAGTTGAAAGCAGCTAAGAAGAGATTTTTTTGGGATGAGGAAAGGACCAGGGAAACGCGCCTCCGCATCGTCACCTTGCTAGAGGAGTTCTTGAATCGAACTTAATAGTCCTGTACTAAGCATCCTTGCTCTCTTTTCATACTTAAATTGAGTTGCGATAAACTTTTCATACTCGAACATTTCCTCGCCTACTTCAGGCTCGGTGCTCAATTGTGAGACCATGACAAACAAGCAACTATGGCATGAGGATAGTTTGAATGCATAGGGGCAATAGTCACGGCGGTGGGATGTCCAGGATAGGTGCCGGCTTCGAGCGGCTGTAGTCTGGGGGAATGTGTACTTCTGCTTGGTAGAATATATCCAACTGCCTCGTTAAGTACATACCTTGACAATGCTCGAGGTAGTGAGGGTGATCAAAGGCTCACGAGAAAGGGGGGGATGTGATGGCCTGTGCGCCTGCCATTGACTTCGCGTCCTGGGGCGCTGGGAGTCCGGACTGGACTGCTGAGAAGGATGCATTGCTTTCGAAAGAGCGCTGGAATCAAAAGGCACGTAGATATTCGCAGCTGTGAGTGTTTCGTCAGGAGGGGCACTGTACAATGGTGGTGGCGGTTTGAGCCAACGCGAGAAAGGCAGGGGCACGATGAATGACGCGGTTGGGTTCGGGCTCATTCCGGCGCCTTTGCACTCTTGATCCACTCCGATGGTGACCTTGCCACAACCCATGAATGTCCTCCAAACCCTACCCATTCTCAACGGCTACGCTTCAAACTATGCTCTATATATCACCCGTCTCGTGACATTGTGAAGTTAGTTGTCTCGTTGGTTGAAGTAATAGGCAATGGCAGCCCAGCAGCCATCTCGGAGGTTCGAACACCAACGCTGAACACATATCTGCACTTTCTGACGGACTCTGTAGACCATGACCTGCATGACATCCTAGGTTCTACAAATCTAACTAAGGCTCGGTGAATAAATCCCGGACCTCTGTTAATAACGTTAATAAAACATTGGGGGTTTCGAGGCATGTTGAAAAGTCGTTTTTTGATGTTTATTAACAAGGAGGTGTGGCGTTAATTAACACGTGAATATATTGTGAGTAACACGTTAATAAACCAGGCACGGTGAAAGATCCTTCCACCGAAGACTGAGAAGCGCTCGTCGATGATGTTGCTTATCCCTTTTGAGGTGAGGTCGATCATATTGGTGTTGGCGCCTGCGTCAATAGTGCTGGTTTCGTGATCCTGGTTGCTGAGGGACGAGATCCCGGCTGCGTGTCTGGAAGCCTTCTACTCGTTTTTGCTCCTCATCGTCGTCAGAATCCTCATCTTCACTGCTAGATTCATCCCCCTCCGATTGGGAGAAGATATATGCGTTTAATGCACGCAATGTTCATGTTGGAATCAGGAGGAAGCGCGATGCACATTCAACATTCTACGGCCAACACTTCACATATTGCTCAGGCCTGGTCCGCGACTTAATCACATAATTACATAACACTCATGCCCCAAGGTACCATGTTAATTAATGTTAATAACAGTTGTTAACATGTGAATAATTCAGGACTTTTTCACAAAACATTTATTCACCGAGCCTTAAATCTAACGCGACGGCACTCTTCAAATTCACTGACAATGCTTATCTCAATGAAGGGCCATTCAATGTCGCTGGAAAGAACGTGGACTCGGCCAGCTTCTCACTGTTGCCCCAGGTGATGATGAACTCTTCAGGCGACGGGTTGGAAATGGGAGGACTGGTGTATACTTATGCTAGATTGTCTGGGGTATGATGTGATGGAAGGCTTCGCAATTAGTGAGTGCTTTCACTTGTTTTCAGACGCAGACACTTATCGACTTCATATAGTGTCCAGTTGTCCATGCCAGTCACGCCTATCAAGGCTTCCGGGGGTCAGGCCAGCACTTCAGTTTGACCATCTGTATTCCCTCTTCCACTTTCGCTACAGCGGAAGCAGACCAGGTTCACTAGCCAAGGTCTCGACATGTAACCATCTCTCAAATGAATGTCATCCATGCAACTGTTCTCGATGACGATGCCTACGGACGATATTGTTCCGAAAAGGGATGCTAGACATCAATCCCGTTTCGTTCTTCCACGCACCCTTTGGACGAAGCTTGCACAACGCCTGGCCATTGTTTGGAAGACCTTCGCCGTTTCGGCATGGAAGCCCAGTTCCCTAGCGCTAATACTCTCCCACCATGGCGCACGATCGGGCCCTTGGTGTCTGCATTCTTCTTGGTCGATGGCTCTCGCGGATCCTTGATAACGCAGGCAAGCATAGGCGCATGGGCTTCGATCTTGGAGGTACAGAAACATCAGCAGGGGAACCAGTTTGCCATCCCTCAGATCGATGAGGTTAGCGCAACGGACGAGGACAGGTAAAGATGGGTTCAATCAGCATGATGCTTGCATTCGAGGGAATCTCGCATGCAGCTCTACTCTTTGCCAGTGCGATGTGCGTCGTTGCGAATGCAGGGTTTGGGATGGGTGAGTATCATCGCCATACACAACACGGCTGCTCGCTGATTTGGGCCATAGTGCTAACTCGCCATAAAGCACAATCCGACGTCGCTATTTGGTGTCTCAAGATGATTTGCTTAGCGCAGCAGCCCTCTGTGTCATCTTTGGGTCTTTGACAAGGAGTGGGCTCATTCGACATGACAATCAAGCCTGACTGTCGCTCTCAGGCAAGTATGCCTTCAACTCGCTGTGCGACCAACCATTGAATTTCGTCTGCTTCCCCAGCCTCCCTTGGCTCCGCTTTGTGCACAGGTTTGTACACAAGTATGCCTTCAACTCGCTGTGCGACCAACCATTGAATTTCGTCTGCTTCCCCAGCCTCCCTTGGCTCCGCTTTGTGCACAGGTTTGTACAGGTTGCTGCAACTTGGAAGCACTGCGCTACATAGTTGATTCGGGGGCGCCTACTAATTCCTTCCATCTAGACTTGGGCGACTTCACGTGGTCACATCACAGCATGGGTACCAGCGCCAACGCCACAATCGATGGACATTGCTTGACCTATATCCACCACCGTCTCGTGCACACTCAACGGCGACAACCCTCCAGCCCTCCCTTTTTGTCAGGATGGTGAGTTCTGTCAGTTCGTAGCGAAAACCAATCACTAATTTGTACTTAGGGAGCCGTTCTCAGCCAGGTGCTTTGGGACGGGCAAGTGACTGGACCTCTCAACGTTGCGGCTAGAGATGTCAACAATGTCAACAACTACTATTATCGGGTAGAATCCTCGAACGACGCTAGCATTCCGCCCATCCTCGAATCTGTACCCAACTTTCGGGGGATCCAGATCGCCACCTTAGGTCGAGCAACACCTGGGACAGGTTTATGGATCGTAGAGCATCAGTAAAATGTACAACGGTCTTGATGGCACTTGAGGAGCTTGGCCAAGTCTCTCAAGCTCCGAAACATAACCGCTTGCGCAATGTAGGGCCATTCTTTTGGGCAAGCGCTTGAGCGCTTGTCCAAGCTGCGCAAGACTCCCAAGTTGGTAGTAAGAGCTTGCCTCAAGAGGGTCCCAAATAGCAAGATAACCGGTTGGGACCTGGTTGGACAGAACTTGTGTAGCGTGTTACTGCGTTCGAAAGGCACATTTTGAAATATTAAATGCAAAATATATTTTGGTATTACTGATACAGCTATTACTCTATGTTCGATACAGGACTGTTAAGTATACTTCAATACCAACAAACGATCTCGAGATGTATGTACCCCTGAATCCTGGTCTGTGCGGTGACTAGAACTCCACACCAATGTCGAGATTGTCAGCCGCAAGCTGAAACTCTGGAAAAGCCCTGTGCAACCCCCTAAAAGAAAAAGAGTGAGTGGGACGAACGACGTCCCGTTACGAAGAGAGATGGCATCCGTAGCCGCCGCGGCTGTGACTCTACACTGCTGTTCCTTCTGTCGGGGTGTACCTGTTGAGCGGTGCGTCAGGCTCCTGGGGATGGAGAATAAATCTCACATGACCTGGGAGATGTTGACGGCCATAGCTGATGGCGTACCTATGGAAAGAGCTGTTAGATTGGATGACAGGGGTGCGTAGAGAAGACGCAGGAGATCACAGACACAGATACAGACACATACACAAAAAGTGGCAGAAAACTGTAGTGGTATTTCGCAAGGTACCTAGATACAAATGACGGACCAATATGCGCTATTTGTACATGTTTGATACACAAGCTGAAGGCTCCCGAGCCAAGAACCACAGAAATCTAACACTCCCACCTGGGGAGGGAGCCCAACACAACCAAAAGACTCCCACCAAATCTAGAGGATCCTCCCACCCAATTCAAAACATCCTTCAAATGTGTGGTGGTGATGTTACACCAAAGGTGTTGTAGCCATTGGCAGCAAAGGTAGTGCCTGGGGATTTGACGGCTTGATGACTGTGATGATGTGCTTGGCCATGATGAGCATGCTGGGCAGGGAAAGGGAATATAAGGCTCCTGCAGGGGGTGACAGCGTGCTTGAAGGATTTGGTGAAGGAATAGGGACAGAGGATGGTGTAGATGGTGCAGATGATAAGGCAAGATGGCAGTGGATAAGGGTTTAGGTGTAAGCACCAGGGCTCATAACCTGTTAGATTGGATGACAGGGGTGCGTAGAGAAGACGCAGGAGATCACAGACACAGACACAGACACATACACAAAAAGTGGCAGAAAACTGTAGTGGTATTTCGCAAGGTACCTAGATACAAATGACGGACCAATATGCGCTATTTGTACATGTTTGATACACAAGCTGAAGGCTCCCGAGCCAAGAACCACAGAAATCTAACAAGAGCCACTGTAGACGCCTGTATAAACCGCCTTGACTTGAAGAAAAAATTGGTCAGAAGGGAAAAGGAGGGGAACCCGCGTGAGCGGCATGTGGAAGCGCAGGTTGACCTTTTAAGTGAATAGCAGACATCTCCATTCGGCCCTCGGCTCCTGCTCATGAAATGCTCATGGGTGACGAGTGTGGAGCCGGAGATAACTTCCAGACTAAACGGGCACTTGACGGTGCATACGTGGGGCCCATTGACAACTGCGAATCGCAAGTCCAAGCTCAAAGCTGCTAGCCAACCGCCAAAGTTTCCCAAGACCAAGTTCAACCGACCCACACCAACCCCAAGTGCATAACCTCAAGCTTAAGCGTCCCAAGCCCAAGCCCAAGCGATGTCAGTTTTACTGATGAGTGCGAGACGTTTCGTTTGTGGCTGGATCCCGACGGCCGGCTGAGGATCATGTGGGGCTATGGCATGCGTGCGTTGACCAACGAATCTTTTCTTCACAGACAGCTGACCTTGCGTCACAGCGGGCGCTGGCAAGACCGTCGCAGCGTATGTGGACTTTTCCGTTGTCCTCGCTGAATTTACTTATGTTTCAAACAGGTCTATCGTGATCAACGCACTCGAGGTCCATGCCAGGAAAGGCACGTCGCCTGTTTGCGTATGCTACATCTACTTCCGATACAGCGACCACACCAAGGCGACAACGCGATCATTCCTCGAAGTCCTTGTCAAACAGACTCTCGAGCGCCACCCAGGCTGCCTTCCACTCTTCTACAAGGTGTATGACAGGCACATCCGCGAGAAGACGCAGCCTAGCGAGGAGGAACTACTTGACTTGTTGCGACAATTCACCAGCACCGTGGTCACTTTTTATTTGCTGGACGCACTTGACGAGGCCCCCACAGAGATCCAGCTTGAAATCATCGAAAGGCTTACATCGCTGAACGCTAAGCTGTTCATTACCTCTCGGCCACTAAAGGCGGTGGAGGCGGCGTTCCCTGGCATCCACAGCTTCCCCATTGCCGCCCAATCCTCGGGTCTTGATCTTCATATTGACAAGGAAATCTCTCGCAGCGCAGACCTGCGCCAAATACTAGAGGCTGGTGGGCTTTCTTTGCGAAACGATATTGCAAGCTCCGTCAAGGAGAAGTGCGGTGGGATGTAAGCAATCCAAATAACCCCTACTCAGGTTTTGAAATGAATGTTCGATAGGTTTCTGCATGCTTCTTTGCAATTGAATGCCCTTCGAGAGTGCACCAACGTTTGTGAAGTGAAGGAGACACTTGCAATTTTCCCCACCGATATCGAAGACCTGTATCTGCAAACTTGGAAGCGAATCGCGAGCCAGACACAGTCCAAGGTACTACTGGCTAAAAGGCTCCTCCTCTGGGTCATCACTGCGACGCGCTCGTGGACCGTAGATGAATTGCGCCATGCACTAGCAACTCGTCCCGACACACACAGGTTCGACTCAAGCCGTCTCATTCAGGAGGGAACTCTCATTGCACTCTGTCGAGGCCTTGTCATGGTTGAAGAGAAGACTCGGATAGTTCGGCTCGTCCGTAGGTCCCAATTGTCTATACTCGTGTCACGCGCTTGACGAAGATTGGCCTTGACTCCCAGACTATACTGCCAAAGGGACATTGGAGCGCCTCGTGACCAAAACCTTCCCACACCCTCACGCTTTTCTTGCTGCATTTTGCTTGTCCCGACTTACCGACGGCGGGTTTCAGCGCACAGCACTCGAAGATAGAAAGGGATTTGACCAGGCCATGGAGGATGAGCCCTTCCTCAAATATGTGCACAACTCGTGGTCTACCCATGTCCGGGGCTCGCTTGCCAGTCATCTTACGAGAGATAAATCAAGTTCCAGAATGCTTAAGACTCAGACCATGTCCAGCTTGAGATAAGATGTCTTAACTTCGGCAAGCCAGCGGAGTTTGAATATACTGATGACAATCCCGAACGGGCGCTTAAGCTGTCTTAAAGGGATGCTCAATGTTCTCTTAAGACGGTCTTATTCAATTTCAGAGATACAAAAAATACTTATTACTACAAGTCCATCGCCTGCCTAACCTAAGGGGATCCTGGTACTATAAAGACTATCCTAAGTCTTTACGGTACCAAGCCCCTTGTGAAGGCAAGGCATTGAACCGAAGAAATTGTCGATTGGAAAAGACCACGTATATATACCCCATGGTCCCGGGTGAAGCCAAATATGCGCAACTGGTCCGTGCGCTTTTTAATGGTACATAAGACTTGCCTTTGTCCATGTCACCCCTTCTTCGCCCCCGCACCGCCCTTATGGCTTGGACGCGGGGGTATGTTTATTTAGTCGTTAGCTAGATTTAGCTGAGGTAGATATCTTAATTCAATCTTAATTTGATCAAGTTTATTTTAAGGAAATGAGAACCAATTCAGACCGACTCAAAGTCGGATTAGATTAAGAAAAAGTTAAGGTTGGTGAATTCAGTGGTCGTCGCCCCAGAGAGCCCCCTACGAAATTAAGATCATTTTATCTTAATGCTGGACATGGTCCGAATCTTAAGCAATCTGGAACTCCCTACGGACGAGAGAGAGACTGGCTGAGTTCGTTCCAAGCTGTCATGCATTTCCGGTCCTATATCAGCGATGGGATGACTCGGGACACCGTGTCACGGATGCCTTCGATGTGCTTGGCCCTCTCCATCTCATCGCCTTCTTCAACTTTCCAGCTTCATTTGCGGGGTCAGATAGCCTGCAGGATCCAAATCGAGTCACTGCAAAGTTGGGAGAAACAGCGCTCCACTTGGTGTGTTTGCAAGGCCACGATGATGTGACGGCAGAGCTGGTTGACTTGCCAAACATAATGGTCAACGCCATGAATATTCAACATGTGACACCCTTGATTTTGGCATCGGGACACGGTGGGATTCGAAGGGGAAAGCATTGGCAACTCTCCAGTGTCCGTGTCAACGAAGCCGGGAGGCAAGCACCAGTCAGGGCCTCAAGCACTGGCCACAAACGCGTGTTGGCCATCCTTCTATCTCATCCTGATATCGACGTCAATATGGTGGACGCAAGCAGATCCACTGCATTGATGAAGGCGTCAGCGTTAGGTCGTCAAGATGTGGTTGAAGCCTTGCTGTCTTGTGTGGATATTGATGTCAATGTTAGGGATTGGTTCAATCAGACGGCTCTGAGCACAGCGGTCAGCTATGAAGGGATCGTCAAACTCCTCTTGTCCCATTCTCGGGTCGACGTAAATGTGGTGGACAACTTTAGGCGCACTGCTTTAAGCCGAGCAGTGGAGTCTGGCGAGCAAGATGTGATCAAGCTGCTCCTCGCCCACCCCTCGATCCGGGTAAGGAACAGGGATTTGGAGGTAGCATCACAACAGAATCCAGGAACCGCTTCCAGCTTTCACCTGCTTGATGAATTCTTGAGCCGGTCTTAGGGACGTTTGAGATGCATAGGCCCCTCCTGTCATACGCTTATCCCATATATATATGCTCCTAATGAACAACGAGTTTTCCTGTCAGGAAAGCTGCCCTATGTTTTCTACCAACACTTGGGCATTCGAAGCCTACATCTCCAACAATGCTACTTAACACTCACAGGTCCCTGGTAGCTACCCTAACCTCTGCCCCAAAAACAAGTCTCAATACCCTTCCCTGTAGCCTTCGCAAAGCCGTCATAGTTCACGATGTTATTCAGCGGGATCGCGTATCGCTTGCTCCCCGGATGGAGCCCGAGCCCCTTTTGCCAATATCCCTCTACGAGTTCAAAGTTTAACCTTAAGTATCTGGTCCAGCTAATTTGCAGCTAATCGCTTTCGACAAATCGTTTCCCCAAACCAGATAGGTCTGAAATTCGGATGAGCGAATTAAATATGCTTTGAGGCTGAGAAACGTACCATGACCTCCTCACAAGTACCTAGACAGGTGAATTGTGATCGTCCCAGTGCCCAAAACATGGCTCAGGTGTTTCACCGCCACCTCTACACCCAGCCCGAGCCTGAGAAGGTCGAGACCACTCATGTCGAGCAGATCAAGCAGCTTGAAGCTCGACGTCACGTCCGTTCCCAGCTCCCACCTCGATTTTTGGAGGTGCACAGACTCAGGAACGAGCGGAAAGATCCGATGAGTGCTTGAGCAGATCCTGGGGGTAAGACGTCCATTCGAGGCTCGCGTGAACTCGTGGAATGAGGTGCGATCCGTCTGTGGTAGGCAGGGATCATGCCTTCGGATGGCTGGCCCAACTACCCGCTGAGAAATCTATCATTCGCAAGCTCGGCTCGCGATCGTCTTTAGGTGAATAAGGATGTATGGCTGCCGTTGACGTGGAATAGTCAGTCGACAACAGCTGAAGGGGATGGAAAGCGCTTGAACGCTGATGAGGTAGGTTTGGTATCCCTGGTATCCCCAAAGGAGCCTGCTAGTAGTCTCGACGGAGGGAGCAATAGTAGCTCTCATCAGTCCATCGTACAACACGGAGAGAAAGGGCCTGATTTGTGCCCAATCTTGGAGCCGTGGAAGCTCTTGAGGCTCTTCGGTGAGGGTAATGGATTCCAACAGGTTGTACGTGGAGCGGTGTGTCTGGATCGATGATGGTGTCAGTTGTGACTGAATGGCGGGGCATGGGCTCAGCGCACCCAAGGAGGTTGTGATGTGAGAGGCAGAGATCCTCCATCGTTGTAGCAGAGAGTGCCGATCGCAATATGTAAGAGGCTCTCTTTCTATGGAGCCCGATTCCTGGGCGGGCATTGAGCGAAAGGGAACGGAAAGCCAGCCTGGGCTGCGACCGTTTCCGCTGGTATATGATGGACGGGCTCTCAATCTCCGTTGACAGCGAAGGTTGGAATGACCTGGATGGAATGGTCGATGGCATCAATGGTACGGTAGGAGGTAGAAGGGGACGTTGGAAGAGATGAGGAGTGGCACTTCTTGCGTCGCCTTCTTCAAGAAGGCTTCGGCCACTGTGCTTCTTCCTGGAATCGAAGTCTAGCCACTGGCTATTGCCGCAAGTCCTGCTCAATACCAGAGCCTTCTGATCCTGAAGGATGAATGCTCTGAATGTAGATCGTTGGAGGTCTGGCGAGGAACACACACCTCGGTGAGTTTCGTTGTGCTAACGAAACGCGAACATGACTCAGGCAAATTTCTTGCATCGAAAGCCCACATATTGGCCAATTTAGAGCTCTCAGCTTCCACTTCTCCTCAGGCGCTATTTGTTTGACTGTTGGGAAGCATATTTGGCTGGCAGCTGCTGGTTGTCCAGGATAGGCGCTGGCGTCGAGAAGGAGTTGATCTGGGGAAATGTGTATTTCAGCTTGCTAAAGATACTACTCTAGCTTATTGAGGACATACCGTCGTAGTGTTCAATGTTTAGAGAGTGGGAGGATGTGATGGCTTGTCCGCCTGCCATTGACTTTACATCCCGGGGGGCTGTGAGTCCAGATTGGAGCAGCGACAGAGATGTACTGATTGTAAAAGGACGCCAGGGTCGAAAGACGCATGTATCTGTGCAACTGAAAGCGGATGGTGAGGGGCGCTGTAGAAAGGCGGTGGTTGTTCGAAGCAACCCAGAAAGACAGACTCACAGGGGCGTGTGCCTTGCATGACGCGATTGGGTTAGGGGTTATCCGGCGCCTGTGCCTCTCCTGCTTCTTATTCAACTTGGCTTACGCCTGCACCAGACCATGCACCATCACTTACACCTTGCCCATCTCGATCCCTAGCCTGCCCCTCAAGATCCCAACCCTCGAGACTTCCCATGGCATCAAAGACTCGAGCGTTTTGTTCCCATACCAATTCGTTCCGCCATTTCCTTTCTGGCTGAAGGAACAGAGGTTTGACCTTCAGCTACAGCGAAATATACTGAATTTCTGACATACCATGGAGATCATGCCACTCTGGATACTTTCCACTGTCCACTGCAAAGCAACATGTCAACGTTATCTATTGGGCCCATCACCACTTCGTGGCTTCAACCAATTTGAATTTCTCATCGCTCTCTAAATCGCTACCAAGTCTGCGAACAACCCACTGGTGTAGGAATGGGAGTGTTAGCACATGCTTGGGGCAGGATCGTGTCCTTGTTTTGAGAAGACCGTAGGATGGGTGAGCACATTCATCCCCCTCCCAAGACGGTAGTGTTTTGATCTATGCAGTTTCACCATGATATACCAGTCCTGCAATGCAGAGCAAATGCGAGAGCGTCGGGCTCGTCCGTCTATGTTTGCTCCATCTGCGGTCACTTCATGATCAGCAGATATATCAGATGCAATATATCAACGCTGCAAGCATATTTCGACGGGATTGCTCAACACCAGCCCCACTGTCTTTTTCTTTGTGACGACAGTGATGTGGCCACCATCACCTAGTCCCATCTTCCTGCACATGACGCACTCACATGATGCAGGCCCCAAGGAGATCCGACTGTCCTCGAGAAACTTGCGCCATAGTCATCACGCAGCGTCAAGTCACCTATACCCTCCAACTACTCGTCGGGGTATGCATATCTCTCTCGATTCATATTCCTTTTGAGGTGAAGGTCTTACAGGGTCAACCGCCATCCTGCCTTGGAGATTTCGCGACTCCGAGAACGTCTCTCCATACCACATCAGTAAACCTGCGGATCACTTTTCCCACTTGCCCAAGTGGAAAAAGTGCCAAAAAGGGCCTAAAAGTGGCGAAAAGTGCCACAGATGGAAAGTCCGAAAGACAGGTACCCTTTTCGAGAAAGTGATACCAACATATTGTACATGAGAAATAATAAAAAGCGGCGAAGGTGCCGAAAGGTGCCGAAAAGTGCTTGGTTGGTACGGTGAAGCACCCTCCCCTTTCAGAATGTTCAACTAGGCACAGCACAGGGCTCTTGATGCAAGCCTATTTATGAAACATAGAGCAAGGATGCGGATTCTAGAGCCCTCCTGCAGGCCAGTGGTTGCCTTAGGGACGCTGTCCGAGCAAAGTTGCAGAACCCATTCACTCGAGTCTTTCATTCGTACATTTACGACCATTTTAGTGGTAGTTTGAATATGGTATATACGAATATATACACCCTTCATGACGTTCAGCAATCTTTAACAGCCAGAACGAGACTCAGGAACTACGAAAAACCCTCTTCTAGCAAGAGCACATCTCCCCTTTCTCCACTTTCCACTTGCCGACTTGCCGGAAGTGAGAAAGTCGGAAAAGGCCGAAAGTGATCGGTAGAAATACTGATGCAAACCAAGGGCTTAGGAGCCGTCAAGCAGATTGCAAGTCGTCTTGTCTTCCACGGTTCTTTCAAAGATGCTAATACTTTGA
The DNA here is from genome assembly GCA_020736565.1 of Coprinopsis sp. MPI-PUGE-AT-0042. Taxonomy (NCBI): domain Eukaryota; kingdom Fungi; phylum Basidiomycota; class Agaricomycetes; order Agaricales; family Psathyrellaceae; genus Coprinopsis; species Coprinopsis sp. MPI-PUGE-AT-0042. Next base: position 18,593 of record JAHBOF010000151.1, read on the forward strand.
TAGTTTCTCCACCCCTGCGAGCACAGTAGCGTCCGTGACCTGAACCAGGCACACTCTCTAGACTCCCGTTTCGACGGAACTTTGCTAGCTTTTGACGGGGTCCACGACGGTCCACGAAGGTCGTCTTGTGGGTCTCCCCACCTCCGAGGATTTGCTCGATGCCCTTCAGTTGCTAATGCTGCTCGGGATACACACACTTTCGGCCCCGGCTTTCTACCCATGTATCCAGGACCATACTTCGCCATGGCAATAAGAGCGATGGGCTCGTACTCTCTCTGGTGAGTGCCCCCAACCGAAATCTCTGTCAATATAGATGACTTACTAGCTACCTCGTCAGGTTGTATAGAATGCAATAGTACCCGACCAACTGATCCGCCACACTTTCTCCTTGCGTCGTCTGTCCCATTCTTCCGTTCCAAGAAGTCAGGTCGAGTGTATTCTTGAATTGAATGAATAGTAGGCGCTTCGTTCTGCTCGTAAGCGGCTCTTACAAAGCGCGATGACCGTCTTGAGGTTCTTACTCGAGTGCTGTCGTGTTTTCCGTTATCCTCAGGCCGGGTATAGTACCACCCACAAGCCCCTTCTGTCGTCGGCGAAACCTCGTGTGCTTGATGGCAATGCAGGCGAATTGGTCAATTCAGTCGTGCTGTTCAGCGCAGTACCTATAATTGTACTGCTTCACGTGGTCACAGCCAAAGTGTGCACCGCCATTTGAGCCTTTTTATATTCGCCATCGATTGCTGCTTTTGACCACAGCTCTCGCCTTTGCCTTGTTCCTCTCCCAAGATGGTGAGCCTTCAAACTTAGTTCTGCAAGGGCCTCAGCTAATGGCATGAGTAGGAGAGGGATGGTGGAATGATTGTTACTGGTTCTCGAGGTTCGTCTTTTACTCCAAGGTATTCCGCGTGGTCACCCACCTTTGCTTTCTCTATCGTAGGCGTCGGGGCGTCCTCTGGAACAACCGTGCTCAGTCAAAATGTGCATGGCGTCAGCCTTACTGGCGGAAATCTCAGTATAGCGGGTGGGGACGTCCATAATCACACATATTATCATGCTGCGCCTGCCGTGGCACCGTCGGTATTGGACTCCGTTCCAAACTTTCGGGGCATCCATATCGCCAATTCGAGCAGAGCAACTGGAGGAACTGGGTCATGGGTACGGCGATGGGAGATATTCTGGTTGTGGTTGAACCCCGAGTGGTTCCTTATGATTCTTTGGGGTTTCGGAATGCGTGAGTCTACTCTCTGTATCTCCCTTTGCTTGATATTTACAGCTCTCTACAGCAGGCGCTGGGAAAACAATATTAGCGTACACCCAGCTCCTCAATCGTGTTCCCATCTGTCGCTGATCTATTTGATCCAGGTCGATCGTCATCAACATCCTCGAAGAATACGCGAGGGCATCAGCAAGCCCCGTCTGCATCTGCTACATCTACTTTCGATACAGTGATCACGCCGAGTTCACTGTTCGAGGGTGCTTGGAAACCCTTGTCAAGCAGACCATCGAGCATCATCCACACTGCGTATCCCACTTTGATGCGGTGTACGCCAGGCACATCCGCGAGAAGACGCAGCCGTCGGAAGAGGAGCTGCTCGCTTTACTGCGACAATTTGTAGGGTTGATGGCCATTACAGTCTACGCTTTGGACGCCCTGGACGAAGCGCCTCCCAAGATCCAGCTCGAGCTCCTTGAAAAGCTTGCGTCGCTTAACGTCAAACTTTTCATAACCTCAAGGCCGCTGAAGACGTTGGAAGCCCACTTTCCGAGCGCTCACCGCTTCCCGATCGTCGCTCACAATGTCGACATTACTCTGCACATTAATCAGGAGATCTCCCGTAGCGCAGACCTTCGCGGCATCCTCCAAAAGGCAGATCAGTCGTTGCACAACAAGATCGTGGCTTCAGTCATACAGAAATGTGGGGGGATGTACGTGATGTCAAAGCTATTCCTACCACGGTGCCTGGCTAATGGTGCAGTAGGTTCCTGCATGCCTCGCTCCAATTGGCTGCCCTTCGCGAATGCACCAGCGTTTATGAGGTGGAACAGACGCTCGCAAGGTTTCCCACCGACATCGAGGATTTGTATCTTCAGACGTGGCAACGGATCCTTGCCCAGGCACCAAACAAGTCCTTGTTGGCGAGGAACGCCCTTACATGGGTCATACATGCGACAAGATCGTTGACTATACGGGAGTTACAGCGGGCCGTGGCTACCTGTCCAGACACGCACAAGTTTGTGCTGGATCGTCTCGTTCAGGAAGATGTTCTGATTGGACTCTGTCACGGACTGGTGGACGTGGAAGAGAAGACTCAGCTGGTTCGGCTTGTCCGTACGTGGTCGTTGCTTTCTCCGTGCATTCCTTTGACCACTGCTGACATGGCTTTCAGACTATACTGCCAAAGACAGCGTGGAGCGACTCGTCACCGAAACAATTCCTCAACCTCATACACTCATTTCCGCCGTCTGCTTGGCTCAACTCACCAAGCATGGCTTCCAGTCCACGGCCCTCGCAGATTACTATAAGCTCAAAGAATTCTTACAGGCTGAACCTCTGCTCGAATACGCCTACAACTCTTGGTCTACTCATGCCCAGAAATCGCTGGTCGATCCACTCGCTGCAGGCCGACTGACCGAATTTGCTCAAAATTGTCGTGCATTTCCTGTCAGAAACCTCTGCCTGTATGGATGGAGCTCTTGGCTCCATATGCTAGGCCCTCTTCACTTCGTCGCCTATTTCAACCTTCCAATCGCATTTGCAGGCTCTGACGCCCTGTGTAATCCGAACCAACGCACTGCAGAGCAAAAAGCAACAGCATTGCACCTGGCGTGTATGCAAGGACATGACGGCGTAGTGAATGAGCTGCTGCATCTGGCAGACATATCGCTCGACGCGCGGGATGATTCGGATTCAACTCCGTTGATAATTGCATCAGGCCGTGGACATGAGCGGGCAACTCATCTGCTGCTTGCTTGCCTTGATGTCAATAACCTCAACACACAGGATCTCAACGGGTTTACAGCATTGGGTGTGAGCTCATACTATGGTTTCAAAGGCACAGTGGCACTCCTCCTCTCTGATCCCCATATTGATGTCAACATCCGTGGGGGGGATGGTGATGGTAACACTGCTTTGACCTGGGCTTTGGAAAAAGGCCATGAAGATGTGGCTGCACTCTTGCTTTCTCATCCCGATATTGATGTTAACGCGGCAAACTTGTCCAAGCGGACAGCTCTGGACATAGCATTCTCTCGTGGGTATGAAGGGATCGTTAAACTTCTTTTGTCCCACCCCCAGATCAATGTTAACCTGATTAACAGAGATGGAGACACTCCCTTGAGCCAAGCAGCAGAGAAGGGCTGGGAAAATATAGTCAGGCTACTCCTTACCCACCCCTCGATCGAGTTTGGTGACAACGAATTGGAAGCAGCAAGGATCACAGATGCTTGGTACACGGACAAGCCCGGGGAGGCATGCGGGCGCATCCTGCCCCTTCTCGAGGAGTTCTTGAATCGAGCTTAGGGTCCTTTTGGAATCGTGTATGCATCCTTATTCATTTTTCATATTTGTATGGAGCTATGACGACCTCTTCATGTGCAAACCACTGCTCGCCCGCTCCCACATTGAGCTGCTTACTCGATCCTGAGCCCATGACACCTGGAAGGGCTCATGGCGTGAGGATGGGTCAAATTGACAACAACATGCTGATCGTCGTTGCTGAAGTTGCGGATCAAGTAGCCAAAGGCCGAGTCAAGACTAGCGGAAACACTTGAATTGTGTGTACTATCAGGAAGACAGGCCAGCCCTAAACTCCTGTGAGTGCCTACGTTGACGCCTATTTTGACATGTACAAGTTCTTTGGGATCGTCCTGAAGCACGAAGGGACTGAGGTGGTTCGTCGTCATTTCTCCCCAGCCGTAGGTGCCTCGACAACCAGCGCGAGCCTGCAAAGTTTAGGAAACTCGTCACAAGCATGTTAAATGGCTCAGAAGCGAGGAGTGGTTGAGTGAATCTTAAAGGTGAGATGTCTATTTATTTGACGCTTGTGTAAGATGGTGGGTTGAGGAGTGGTCGAGATTATCCGTGAATCCTGCCGTCGAGTGGGCGGTGCAATATTGAGCTGGGAGACATATCTGAGCAAAGAACGAAGCATTGTGACTGCTGAAGTAGGATGATAGACGTTCGGTTACAGGCTGAAGGAGAGGGGAAGCCTTTGACGGAGCAACCATGGTGTTGGTTGAGGGTTCTGGGGTCATTAAGGAATGTTCCAACGAGGGCAGTCGTGGCCTCCATTTATCGATCGTCCATCCACGCGAGCCAAGGGGTGAACCGTTCGGTTTCGCAGAGATCTTGAGTGGATCTGACTAGGGCCGTATCTGGATCCGTGACAACGCTGGATGGCTGTCGTAGCATGAGATCGACACCAAAGGAGGCAAGGTGTCGTCATCTTTGGGACTGAGACCCTCCAGCTACCAAGTGAGAGTGTCCATCGTGATATGCACGAGGGTTTCGTTCTATGGAGCCCGGATGTTGTGCACCCAATCCATGAAAGAGAATGAGAAAGCGCCCAATGCACCACGTTGGGTCGACGCTGAGACAAGAAGGCTGGGTGGGAAGGGTCATGACACGAATGGTGCAATAGCTGGCGGAAGTGGATGTTGGAAGAGATGAGTAGGGCACTTTTTCGTGTCGCGTCCACTGACAAGGCTTGGGCCGTCTTGCTTCTTCCCGACGTAAGGATCAAAGCCCAGAGCGGTATTCATGGCATCCCGAGCATCAACCGGGAATGGTTTCAAGGCAGCCCAACCCCGTCATCTTGTGGTGCTGGGAGATGCATGTTATCACGTACATTGTCGACGGCCCGGGAGAACATACCAAGGCGTTTCCGTCGCGTCAATGAGAAGCCATGAAACAAAGCGGTAACAAAGCTGAAGCCTATCCATCTCAGGATCATGATTCAGCCTATTCGTGCGCAAGAGGTTGTGCTGCTCCTCAGGCTCTCCTCGATCGGCGATCAGCAGGCATATTTGACTGGAAGCACTGGGAGGCCTAGGGTAGGCGCTGGCCTCAAAATGAAGGTGTCTGAGTGATATGTACTTCAGTTGAAAACCGATGTCGCAAGGCAGAGTTCGAGGGTTACAGGGACGATCCGAAGAAGAGGGTGGGCCGTGGTTGGCTTGATATCTAGAGGCGCTGACATTCCGCTTTTTGGTGCTGAGAGCAATAGAGGGCTGCCAAAAGGAGCCTGTGCGTCAAAGACACGTAAATCTGAGCAGCTATGGGTATTTGGCGAGGAGGGGCACTGTAGAACGATGGTGGTGGTTCAAAGCAACGCAAGAAAGACAGGGGCGTGAGACTTGCATGACGCGGTTGGGTTAGGACTTGCCCTGGTGCCAATTCATCCTCCTTGCTTCTCTCCGTCTTCGCTCATGCTTGCTACGCCAGTCTTCGACGAGATATGACCTGGATGACGACACTTATGTCCATCTTTGCAATACTTTGACACACCTCTGATCGCTCTCCGAACCAATACCGACACTGAACGAGAGGATCGCAGTGGAGCACTGGAATACGTGAGTATCTATCTCCATTCAAATTCAAATTCAGTCTTTCTCTAACCTTTTCCCATAGAGCTACACTCTTGAAACGCACGCACTGCTCTGTTTACAAACCCAACATCTGGACGACTCCCAACTCCCGCAACCCTCAGCATCGCAGGGCCCATGCAATGGGTGAACAACTGCCGGAAGCCCGCACTTGGCAGAAGATTTAGAAGCAGATAACAAGTACTTTGTGTGCCTCCCATCCAAGCTCAGAGGCGCAGCCATTGACTTCGACGTCGAATGATGAATCGTCGTCATACGGGTGCATCGTGCTTCACAAAGAACTTCTGTGGCTGGGAAGAACGGATCCGGAGAAGGCTAGGCGTTGAATAGCCTGCAATAGACCATTATCAAACTGTACTCTCTCCCAGCCATGGCTCGCGGTCCAGCTAACTTGGTAACTGGCGTTGACGACTCTGCACAATTTCATCAGAAACGGTTTCAGCAGCTGCTGGGACTTCGTCAAGAACATCATTCATTCTCTAGAGCCTCCTGCGCCATTTCTACGTGCATCTAAACTCTCCTTCACATGCTCTCCACGATGCCCACAGTGCAGTAGCCACGATACCTGGGCACCTCTTGACCTTCAAGCGCCTCCACCTCCCCGTCGTTCAGCAGTCGGCGCTTTCGATTCTTCGGGAGTATTCGACCAACGGGTTAGTAATCTTTCTTCATATTCGCCTGTCTTTCGACTGAACTGGATCATCAGGAGTGTTCGTTCTCGTCAGCAGCGAGATGGACAGCAGATACGACAAATATTCAATTCAAGCGAGCATCAACCAACGACGCGGAGACTGCCCCCAATACGTTCAACAAACCCGTCGCAACCCACAATCTCGCTGGTTGGCCCTGCGGTCACAGTCTCTGCTCAAGACGAACAGCGCCCGACCTTAGCACCCATCCCTGGGAATAGAGGCATGGATCTGGACGGGAATCGTCAGGGCTTGTCGCCGACGAGCTCTGCAGGTCGAACTCCGGTTTCAGAGAAGCTCGATAACAGCCTTCCATCTATCTCAGCCACCCACCTTCGCCCAGGCCCGCCTCACCTCATTCCCCGGAACGTCCAAGCTCGAGAATCAGCTCGGCAGATACAGTCCATCCTTCAAACGAGGACGGCGCAAGCACAGCCCCTGCACTCGACCAGGGCCGTACAAGCGACAGAGTCAGCTCGACAACCAGCTGAAGCAATTCCATTGCCAAACGACTGCAGCTCTCCGATGTCAACCAACGCCTTCTCTGTCTCAAGCAAGCCCATCAACCAGGTCATTGCCTGCGGTCCCCTCCTCACTTGCAATTTCCCTCTTAGGCGAGTGGAATGCAAACCCGCTGCTTCGCCCTTGTCCAGTCGAGGACCTCCCTCTGCTTAGGGGTTCCAGCGATCGACCAAGTGCTGTGATGCGTCGAAGTCATCGGTGGACGACTCAACGCAGCCGCCAGAGACGTGTACAGCACGGCCGGGTTCGATGGCTCGACGTTCATCGTCGAAACAGCTATTCCATTGGCCTCTACTTGCAAGACGTGAACGACCAAATGCACGCTGGTACTTCGGAGGACTCCAAGGCCGAAACCATCATCCTGTCGCTACTGAGATCGATTGAATCTTGACGTTCGAGCCACCCACTTGGGCGTGCTTCACCATGCTACACCTGGAATACCTCTGAATCGCGTGCTCGAAGGTGTGTCGTTTCCGGCAGCACCCCAACAACCTCGTGAAGACTCTGTGGGCATGCGCAAATCATTGACGATTTTCGACCGAAAACCAAAACTCTGCTCGGACAGTATGGTGCTTGAGACTATTTGTCAGTACACAGTAGGAATTATGTATTGACTCCAATAGATCCCATGTAGTCTCGGCGAAAATCTAATTGTTTCCGAGACCCGATTGACATGACCATCCGCTCTAATAGGGGAATTCAAAATTGACGTACCGATCGGTACGTTACGAAAAAATCGATACGTTTCATCTTGAAGAAATTTCCCACACGAGCTGGAATCGTATCGATGGTTTCGCTACAGTAAAGCCGGGAGTCGGCAAGCATTCGGACTGTGAAGTCGGTGATGGTTCCTACCGCATCAGCGGCATCCTACCCTTCGCGTTGGTGTATCGATTCGCTGTATCACCCGCTCTCCCTGCATATAACCCGGAATATTCAAACAAGTAGCTCATATTGTCTATACATGGAATAAATACCACCCTGCTTGTACTTTAAATACCTAACTCACCTCTTGCAAGGGCTTTAGACGCGCTGCCCCTATTTCGTATTGGGAGGCGCGACATCACGAAATTCGATCACCGCTGCAGTCGTAACGGTACACCTCAAATTGTATCGAAGCAGTCAAATATGTATCGGTAGGGATTTTCGAAACGTTTCGGATTTCTCGTAACGTACCGATCGGTACGTCAATTTTGAATTCCCCTAATAAGAAGCAACAACGACATCATAACAGTCGTTCGTTAGGATCTTGTACCGGATGGCGTACGAGTTCGTCGATCTTCTCTGTTGATCAAGATGTCTTAGTCTCGCGTCCTCCACCTACACGAAGTGCCTTGTTGAATTAAGAAGGTCTGAAATTCGGATAGATGACCTAGAGATGACAGCAGGAAGAGAGGGAAACGTACATCGAGCTCCTCACAAGTCACGTCTACTAATTTGCGCCTGAAAAAGTAGGGGCACCCGATCCTGAGTATACCAACCAGCGCAGAACTGAATACGCCCGTACCCCGTCGCAAGCTCGAGGGGATGGATCCAGAGAGGAGTGAAGGGAGCTGAGAAGCGGCCAAGCAGATTCCGGAGGTGAGACGTCCGTTTGACGATCGTGTCGACTAGTAAGATTAGGTGCAGTTGAGGTCATCCATGGTGGTGGACGGGAATCGTGTCTTCAGTCCAACTTTATGTTGGACAACGTATCACTCGCGAGGTTAGCTTCGAGTCGTATCTGGGTCAAGTACGAAGTATGGCAGCCTTCGGCGTAGGATAGACCTTCAAGTACTGGCTAGAGAAGGGTAGACCTCGAACATCAATGGTGGAGAATCCATAGTGCGTGTCAGCATCTCTAGGATCGCCAAAGGATGTCACAAGTTCTCGATGGGGAGAGTAGCATCGGTAGCGTTGATTGGTCAATCGTTTATCAAGGAGAGGGCGATCTTGTGGCCGCTCTTGATGTCTGGGAGGTATCTGGACCTCTTCAACGACTTGACGCAGTGGGGATTTTAAGTCTATACGTTGCGTTTGCTCGTGCTGGATCTGTGTCTAGATCTGTGACGATCTTGGTCGATTGTTGGAGCAGGAGCTCGGCGCTACAAGGGGAGAGATGCAGTTGTGATGCCTATGGCAGAAGCCCTATGCAGCCGGGAGTGTCCAGGGAACGGCAAACGGGCCTGGTCTGCGAACGTTTCCGCTGGCGAACGATGGAGAGGCTCCCAACTCGCATTGACGTCGAGGTTGGAATGTCTTGGGGTGAAAAGGGAGGTGACATGAAGGGAGTGGTGCTTTGGAGGTTGTTGTTAAAAGAGGCTAATGAGGAGAGGTTAGCCCTGTATTGCCTCCACCAAGAACCTTTTGACCGCGTTGCTTTCCTCCCGCGTAGGGTCAAAGCCACCAGTTTCAGACTCCAGTCTGGTCTAGGCTGCCCGCGGGATCCAGGCGCCGAATCGACATCGATGTGAAGCCTGCGCAGTACGGCGGTCTTGGGCTAAACGCTCGGCACGTAGATCGCTGAAGCCAATAAGAACGCACCAAAAGGTCTCTGTTATGTCAATGCAGAGCCATGGAAAGAAACCAGCCGAGAGCAAAGCTCGTCCAACGCAAGCTCAAGGAGCAAACGGGTCACACACGCGAGCTGGTACTTTCTCTAGGGCTCTACCATTCGGCTATCGGAGACCTCCGCATTTTAACTGGACGCTCTGGGAGGTCCAGGACAGACGGCACTATTCAGAAAAAGCTTGTCTGTGTGATGGGCACTGCAGCCAGCTGAAGCCTTCGCCATGGCCTAGGAAAGTCTTAATCGTCTAGTGCTCAAGGTTAAGAGGGGTGTTTAGAGGTTCACGAGCGGAGGGGAGGCGCGATGCCTTGAGGGTTTGTGCTTGATTTCGTGTCCAAAGGCACTAGGGGTCCGGATTTGTGGGCTGAAAAAGACGAGTAACTTGGAAAGGGATGCTCGGGGATGAAGACGCGTGAAGCCGCGTGACTGTAGGTGTTTAGTGAGGAGATCCACCGTACATCGGTGGTGGCGGTTCCAAGCAACCCGCGAAAGATAGGGGCGTGAGACGAAGAATGACGCGGTTGGGTTAGAGTTGGGTTAGAGCCTTCTTCTGGCGCCTCTACTCTTCTTGCCACCCATGTGACACCTACCTTTCTCAATTGCCATGCTTCAAACTATGTTCTAGATACGACTCGCCTCATGTCAGTGTGGACTCTTCCATTCCTTTGGCTGAAGCAATAGGTCACGGCAACCCGACAGGCATCTCAGCGGTTCGAACGCCAACTGCTGAACGCATACCTGCACTTTCTGACGAGGTCCACAGGTCATGACATGCATGGCATCCCATTCTCTACCATTTACGTCCGACGGTACTCCTCCAATTGCTTCAACTCAATCAAGAACTATTTAATGCCGCTGGGAAGGATGTGGACTCGGCCAGCTTCTCCCCGTTCCCCAAATCTCTTCAGGCGAGGGGCTCGGAATGGGAGAACTGGTGAACGCCTATGCCGGACTGTATTGGACATGATATGATGAGGATCTTTGCGATAAGTGAGTACTTTCATTTCCCTTCGATTGCGGTCACTTATCGACTTCATTAGCGTCCTGTTTGTCATGCCAGTCAAACATCGGGAGTCAGGCCGTGCGCGTCAGCCTGAGATTGACCGTCCGTATCTCCTCTTTCACTTTCACTACTCCAGCTCTCGACATGTAATCGTCTATCAAATGAATTGCGGAATATCAACGATTTAAACATTCACACCTCGACGAGGCCAGAGGACCGTACTATCTCGGAAGATGCGGCAGCAAACAGTCTGGTTTCGTTCTTCCATACACCCTCGGGGACGAAGCTCCCACAGCACCTGACTATTTTTTGGAACTTCTCTTTCACTTCTTTCGTGTGGAAGCCCGGTTCCCGAGGACTATCACGGCACGCGACTGGTTTCTCAGTTTCTGCATCCCCCGTGGTCAACCTTGCTTGCAGATTCTTGATACCGCACGCGAAGGATAGGCGCAGGGGCTTCGATCTCGAAAGGACAGAAAGACCAGCAAGGTGCAGCCGGTTTACCATCCCGCAGATCGACGAGGGCAACGTGATGAACAAGGATGGGTTGAAATGGGGTCGATCAACATGTCGTCGGCATCCGAGGGAATCTGGAACGAAGCCCTACTCTCGCCAGCGCAATGTGCGTTGTCAGACTTTGCAGATTTCGGATGGGTGAGTCTTATCGCCCTATAAAACACGGCTGCTCGCTGATTTGACTCAGAGTGCCAGCTCGCCACAAACTGCAATACACTGTCGCTATCCGGTGTATGTCAGGATGATTTGGCTGGCGTAGCAGTACGTATACCCTGTGTCGTCTTTAGGTCTACGACAAGGAGCGGGCTCATTTGCAACGCCTCTGATGTTTTTCCGTCGCCGTCAGGGAAGGTGTGTGTCTTTATCTGGCTGTGCGACTGACCGTTGACTTCTGTTCGCGCTTACAGTCTCCTTTCTCTGAGCTTTGGGTGTATCCAGACTGCTGCAACTTCGAAGCACAGTGCTTAGCTCGGGCGGGAGGGAGAGAACCAATATCAAGATGTTGGTGAGTGTGCATTTTCGCCGTGGTCACCACTGCTTGCATGATATGCCTTTGACGTTCGCCTTCACCCCTCCTACTGAAAAGCCCGTCAGATTGACGGGCGCCTAATTGCTCGAGTCATCTATATTTGGCCCACTTTCACGTGGTCACAGCACACTGCCGAACCAACGCCGCAATCGATGGACGTCGCTTGACCTGTATCCACGACCATCTCGTGCACACTTGACGGCGACAGCCCTCCAGCCCTCCTTTTTTGTCACGATGGTGAGTTCTGTCGGTTTAGTGCAAAATCGTTTGCTAATTTGGTGTTAGGGAGCCGTCCTCAGCCAGGTGCTTTGGGGCGTGCAAGTAACCGGACCTCTCAATGTTGCTGCCAGAGATGTGCACAACCACATTCACTACCATCGGGTAGAATCCGCCAACGACGTCGATATGCCGTCCATACTTGAATCGGTACCCAACTTTCGGGGGATCCAGATCGCCACCTTAGGTCGAGCAACACCAGGGACAGGTCTATGGATCGTAGAGTGCGAGACATTTCGTTTGTGGCTGGATCCCGATGGCTGGCTAAGGATCATGTGGGGCTACGGTATGCGTGAGTTAACCAACAAATCTTGTCTGCACAGATGACTAACCGTGCGTTACAGCGGGCGCTGGCAAGACCATCGCAGCGTACGTCGAATCTTCCGCTGTCCTTCCTGAATTTACTTACGCTTCGAACAGATCTATCGTGATCAACGCACTCGAGGTCCATGCCAGGAACAGCACGTCGCCCGTTTGCGTATGCTACATCTACTTTCGATACAGCGACCACACTGAAGCTACAACACGATTGTTCCTCGAAATCCTCGTCAAGCAGACCATCGAGCGCCACCCAGGCTGCCTTCCGCTCTTCAACGAGGTTTACGCCAGGCACGTCCGCGAGAAGACACAGCCTAGTGAGGAGGAGTTACTTGGCTTATTGCGGCAGTTAACCAGCACCATGGTCACGTTTTACTTTCTCGACGCACTCGACGAGGCACCTACAGCAATTCAGATCGAGATCATCCAAAGGCTCACGTCGCTGAACGTCAAGCTATTCATCACCTCTCGACCACTCAAGGATGTGGAGGCGGCATTTCCCAATATCCATCGCTTCCCCATTGTCGCTCAACCTTCAGATATCAACCTCCATATTGAGAAAGAAATTTCCCTCAGCGGGAACCTTCGTGCCATCCTCGAAGAAGGAGGAGCATCACTGCGAGACGAGGTCTATACTTCAATCAAAGAAAAATGCGGTGGGATGTGAGTGATACTCTTCCCGTGCTCGCGCGTTATATCTGACAGGTGACCTTGCAGGTTTCTGCATGCTTCCTTGCAGCTGGCGACTCTTCGCGAATGCCCGAACATCCGTGAAGTCAAAAAGACGCTCACGACATTCCCTTCCGACATCGAAGATCTGTACCGCAAGACGTGGCAACGCATCCTTGACCTGGTACCAGCCAAGGCCCTGTTAGCAAGGAACACCCTCACATGGGTTGTTCACGCAACGCGGTCGTTGACGATAGAGGAATTACTGGAGGCAGTGGCAACCTGTCCGGACACCCACAGGTTTGAGCACGATCGTCTGGTTCGGGAGGAAACTCTCGTTGGGCTTTGTCATGGGTTGGTGGCTGTTGAGGAGAGGACTCGGCTGGTTCGGCTTGTCCGTAAGTCGTCAATTCCTACACCCGTTCCACCATTGACTTTGGCTTTCAGACTATACCGCCAAAGACACCTTGGAATGGCTCATCATAGAAACCTTACCACAACCCCATTCACTCCTTTCAGCAGTCTGCTTGGCTCGACTCGCCGACAGTGGGTTCCTGCGCACAAAGCTCAATCGCAAATACGAATTGGAGGGAGCCTTGCAGGCTGAGCCCTTCCTCAGCTATGCCTACGACTCATGGTTCCTTCATGCCCAACAATCACTTGCCGATCCTCTTACTACAGCCCAACTGATTGACTTTGTTGTGAACTGCCACGCATTTCCGATCTCATACCAGGATCTTTGGGAGGACTTCGATCTGCTAGGCCCCCTCCATCTCGTTGCCTATTTTAACCTTCCGATTACATTCGCTGGTTCCGATAGCCTACGGAATCCCAACCAAGTCACTGCAAAACGAGGAGAAACAGCATTGATCCTGGCTTGTATGCAAGGTCATGACAAGGCAGTGAAAGAGTTGCTGCATCTGCCCAACATATCGGTCAATGCAACTAGCGTTGATGGGAGAACACCGTTGATATGGGCGTCCAGGGAAGGACATGAAGGGGCAGCTCGTCTGCTCATTGCTTGTCCCAGTCTTGACATCAATGCTGCTGACGATGGTGGGTGGACAGCATTGATCTGGGCCTCTGATAGAGGCCACCAGGGCGTGGTGGTCCTTCTACTCTCTCATCCTGACATTGACGTCAATGCGGCTAGCAATTCCAACAACACTGCTTTGGCCATGGCTTCGATGGAAGGACATGAAGAAGTGGTCGCACTTTTGTTGGCTCGTCCCGATATCAATGTCAATGCGGCTGGTCAGGAAATGGACATGGCTTTGACCGAAGCGGCGAAGTATGGCGAGGAAAGCATAGTCAAGCTGCTCCTTGCCCATCCCTCAATCCAGGTTGGTACCAGGGAGTTGCAAGCAGCGAGGACTGGAGGTATTTGGAGAGCAGAGAGAGCAGAGACAGCGGAAGCACGCCGTCGCATTGTCTCCCTGCTCGAGGAGTTGCTGAATCGAAATTAGAGTCCTTCTAAAATTGTGTATGTGTCCCTGCTATCCTTTCGTAATTGTGTCTACCCAACATTTCCTCGCTACTTTGAGCTCAATACTTAGACCTGAGACCATGATGAAAAGGTATCTACAGTGTAGTGTGACGATGGGTCGAATGCATAGGGGCAATATGCTCGTCGTCGCTGGTGGCAAGTTGAGTGTGGCTCAAGGCCGATTTAGAGATGAGCCCTGAGGGCAGCTATCTTGCAAATCGAGATGCAGAAAAGGACTCAAGGGCCAACAATGATTGGGAAGAGCATCGTTCGATTCAAAGCCTACATCTCAGGTACAACTTCTGCCTGCACGAACTTTACAAAGGAGTCAGAGTATGCGATATCGCTCCTTCGTTTCAGCCTCTCCTACACCCTTGAGAGGGTTGCGACACCTTGTCAACGCGTATGTCAAGCAACTGAACACATCTGTTCTCAACACCCGGCTCGATTTCTGGAAGTGCAGGGGCTCAGAAAGGAGTGATAGGGACGGATAAGTGGCCGGATAGACTCTGGGGGTGAGAAGTCCGTTTGAAGCTGGTGTAACTGCTGGGATGAGGTACACTTAAGGTTCTCCGATCTCCGAGGGTGGAAGGTGGCAAGTGTCGTCGGGTGGCCGGTCCAACTTGATCCTGAGAGACATATCGCACGCGAGCTCGATTCTAAATTGTATCTAGGCAGGTAACAAAGTATTGAGGTTGGCAATTTCGAATGGATGATTGACTCTGGGATGAAGAGGGGTAAAAGGCTTCGTACGTCAACAATGGCGTTTCCGTGGTTTAGGTATGATCATGTGGGTTTGCCAATGTTCTTGCTGGAGAGAGAAGTAGTAGCGTCTATTGGTCGATCGTCCACCAAGGAAGGCCGGAAAGTGTAGTGATCTTGAACCCAGGAGAACCTGACGCACTTCAACGATCAGTTTGCTGGAGAGCTTGTGAGGATATGGCCTCGGTGGCGAGCCCTAGACCGGTGTCTGGATCCGTGACGATGTCGGGTTCCGGCGGAGTAGGAACTCGACGAGCTGGCTGAGACGGAAACCCTTCAAGTTGTAACTGGGAGTATCGACCACAAAATGAAGGAAGAGTCTCATCCAAGGGAGGCCAAGTTTTGTCCAGGCACTGAGTCGTGGAAGGGAATGACAGGTTGGCCTGGTCTTCGGCTGTTGCATTGATGCAAGATGGTCAAGCAGCCGACTCGCATCGAGGCCGGAGGTGAAAGTGGACATTTGGAAGGTTGAGGAGGAGGCTATGCCTAAGATTTGGGCCATTTTTCTTCTTCCTGGTATAGGAATCAAAGCCGCTAGCTCCAGTGGTAGAGGTGCTCATGGCCTCCTTTGAGACGCTGAAAGATGCAAGCTCGGTGCTTAGATTGTCAAAGGCCCGTGGAAGAGGTACTACAGAGTAATAAATATGCATCGCGCCAACGAAGCACCACGAAAATGAAACCAAAACAAAGTTGAGACCCGCTCATAGCAGGCTTGCGGAACAGCCCGCTCCACCCAGCACCTTTGCTTCTCCTCAGGCTCGACACGGTTGGCTATCAGAAGGCGTTTGTGCTGTGAGCTCTGGAAGGTCCATGGTCTTTGTCTTTGTCAAGGCCGTTTCAATTTTACACAAATTTCACAGTTGTAGTGCTCGAGGCTAAGAGAGCAGGAGGGATGGCTTGCACGCTTGCGGTGCAGTCTCAGAGGCACCGAGAGTCCGATATTTACTGCTGAGAGAGAGAGAGAGAGATGAAATCATTGCTCATGGGACGCTTGGTACCAAAGACGCGTGGAGATGCATAGCAGAAGATCTTTGGTGGAGAGGGACTAGAAAGGAGGGCGGCGGTTCGAAGCGACTTCAGAAAAAGACAGGGGCGTGAAACTTGCATGACGCGGTTGGGTTAGGGCTTATTCCAGCGTCTTTCCTCTGTGCGACGCTTGTACTTTCTCCTTGACCAGATATGGTCAACCTTCAACAAGCCCTGGCCTATTTGCACCTCTTCCGTGGCCGCGTCTCGATTCATGGCATTGAAGGCCTGACCTGTCAGTCTCCTCTCCTCTTCCTGGCTGCCAGACTGGGCCACGATCTGCAGGAGACGTCCCAGAGGTCAGACATGACATTCACCGAAGTTTTGACATTTGAACAGATCACAGTGCCCAGGTTCTTGTGGGCTGACGTACACGTCTGCAGCGCTCATCCTTTCCAGTGACGGATATACCCAAGTCGCCAGCAGGTTCCTCGAAGCCCCACCGAGCACGATGGATCCATGGAGCAGAATCTGGCCATATTGGCCAGGCTCTCCTGGCTCGTTAGGAATGTCGCAGGTTATGGTTATGAATGAGTGCGTGTCGCTTTTGGTTCATGATAGACGCTGTCTAACTCGATATAGCGTCTAGCTAAGTCCTGTCGCAGAACAACGACTTTGAAGACCATGCATGCCCACCGACATCCGCACCGAATCCACACTGACGTTTCAGCTATGCGAGGCTTTCTAAATCTCCTCATCAAGAAGCTTGCTGAGCGTGCTCAGACCCGCGGCCCGCCGTCCTCTTCCTCGCACGGCATCTGCGACCCTCGAGCCACGTTCAAATACTTTACCTTCCACACCCTCCCTCCCTCATCGGACTTGACAGAGTCCCAAGGAAAACCAGATCTCCCTCACTTCTCCCAATCTCGACATACCGTCGCCTCGTGGGACTCAATCGAAAGCTTTGTAAACACCTACGAATGCTCGATTCCTCTGTGCCTCTGCTCGAGAAAAGGCGACCGCGATACAATCTACACGTCGCTACGGACATCCTCTCCGGCCCGCAACAAGCAGATGCATCATGGAGCGAAGGATTTCCAACCAGATGGGCTCAGAGTACAGCATCATGACATGGCCTCTGTCGTTCTCGGCGTACCCTTCTACCACCAGCATGGCCGCTGATGTGCAACCTGCTAGCCGACCGCTATCGAACCCGTCAATGGCTGGCTTGTATTTCTGGCTCAACCTGGTCATCCCACAGTCCCAGTCTGCTCTACGTCGAAGCCCTCCAACTCTACCACCTCATCGTCTTCTTCTCCCCATACCATCCCTAGCTTTGGCCTGCGTGCAAGAGAGGTTACCTGGCAAAGAGATTGGTACTGCGACGCGTCTCAGGTCTGGCGCAGGCGTTATAGAGACGAGGGCGCGGTTTCGCTATTGCTTGCCCATCCACAAATCACCCTCAGCCTCGTCGGCGAGGATGACGATGAAGCCATTGTCAACCATCGCCTCACCCATACCCATCTCCACCCCCGCCTTGACGTTCGTCCCGGAGATGAGGAAGACCGTATGCCGCACGACTGGCAGTTATACGTGCACGCGAAGCTCCTCGTCCTTCCCGATTCGCTCTCGTATTGAAGGCAATAGACCCTGAAGGTTCAGCCACCAACGGGGGGCGGTTCAACGTCAACGCAGTGGACAGTGCTTGTGACGTGTCCACTGAAGAAAGGCTGCAACGACAGCGATGGTGTGGGCGTTTATGAAGGGATGGTTGGACTTCTCGGCTTCTCCTCAGCTGATCCCAGGTTAAGTCCACGTTGTCAGTGAGGGAGGAAAGTAGGGCTGAGTTAGCATTTTGCTACGTTCCCTTGATCATCAAGTTTCTTCAGACGCTGCCAGTTAATACTTGCATATCTCATCTGCCCCAACCTCTGCCTGTACAGTAATGATAACGTCCTTCACTATTGCCTTCGCATAGCCGCCGCAGCTTATAATAATAGATATCATTTAGTGGAATTTTGTATCCTTTCCTCCCGAATAGTTTATGAAGATGTTCCACGACAAGCTCAACGTTTAGGCTCGTCTGCTTCAGCTACCTTCCCTCCATGAGGCCTCGTCTTGAATCAATACGACCTGAAATTCAAATAAATGAACTGGATGGGCATGCGGGAAGAGAGACATACACTGACCTCCCTACAAGCGCCCAAGATCATGATGACATGGCCAGGGGGTTGGCCGTCGTCACCTCTCCCTGGACGCGACCGCCTCTACATCAAGCCCGAGAAAGTTGGGACACCTCGTCGAGAGCAGACTGAGCGGCCGGAGGTGCTCATTTAAAGTGGTGAGATGAGGTGCGATTGAGAACATCCGAGGGTGGTAGGTGGGGATTGTGTCATCCGGTGGCCAGTCGAGCGTCAGGTTGAGAGCCGCAGGGCTCGTGAGGTCGTGTTTGAATGGTATCTGGGCCAAGCACGAAATGCGGCAGCCTCCAGCGTAGGCAAGACATTCAAGTACACGACGAAGGAGAGGGATATGCTTCAAACGTTGATCACTGAGAGTCTACGTTGTAGGAGGTGTCTCTGGGACGGCCAAAGGGAGTCTGCCTGTGTTCTCGGTGGAGAGAGCCGTACCGGCGGCGTCTATTAATCGACTGTCCATCAAGGAGGGGTTGAAATCATGACCGCTCTTGAAGTCGGGGGAGAGTCCGAGGCGCCTCGATGATTCGATTCGGCAGCGATCTCAGTCTGTATGGCTGCGATTGGCTGCACTAGCGCTGTCTTCGGATGCGAGACAATGTTGGTTGACTGCTCGAGGCTGCGAAGGAGGAGGGGCATTTGAGGTACCTGTGGCGGGAGCCCTGCACCTATATAGCTGCGAGTGTCGATCGAAATGCGAAGGAGGGTCTTGTGCAGGTATTCGTGACAAGGAACGACAAATCCATCTTGTCTACAACCTCGAACGTGGGATAGCCTGCCAGTGTGCCCCGACGCACATCAACGTCGGGCTTGGAATAGCCTGGGTGAAAGGCCGATGGTATGAGGGGGTACCATATGAGTTTGAAATGGGCATTGGAAGAAGTCGGTGAGGAGGGCACATTTTCGTGTGGCTTCTACCGTCGTGCTTGCTCCTGGTTTAGGGCCGAGGCCACTACTAGCACCTGACCTTCCATACCTCAAAAGAACATCTTTAGCAGGCACGCTCAGCGCCGAAGTCATGTGTTGCTGAAGGATGAATGCTCAGCACGCAGATCGTGGAAGGTCCGGGAAAAACATACCAAAAAGTGGCCATGGCGCCAATGAAGCGTCATGAAACGAGGGCAGGACAAAACCAACGCCGTCGATAGCAAGGCAAGACATCTGTTTCCCAGAGACGAACTTTGGCTTCTCCTTAAGCCGTACGCGTTTGGCTCTCGAATGGTATATTTGACAGGAAGTGCAAGAGGATAGGCGCCAGTCTCGAGGAGGAGTTTATCTGGGAGAAGGTTGGTTGAGCTTTCAAATAAATTCAACATTTTTCAGGCAAGACGTACGTATTAGGGTTCAAATCTCAAAGGAGGTGGTCAGAGGCTCGCGGGTCGAGGGGAGCTGTGCTGCAAGTGGTTTGAGCCTTTGCAGTCGAGTTCATGTCTAAGGGAGCTGGGAGTCCGGCAGTTGCTGCTGAGGGAGACAGAGCCCCACTCAAAGGATGTTGGGTGCCAAATACGCGTAGAGCTGCGCGACTGTATGTATTTGGTGAGGAGATCCACTGTAGAGCAATGGTGGTGGCTCGAAGCAACCCGAGCAAGACAGGGGCGTGAGACGAAGAATGACGCGGTTGGGTTAGGGCCTTTGCTTCCAGCGCCTCTACTCTTCTTGCCACCCATGGACGTCCACCACACCTGCCCTTCCTCAATTACCTATGTTCTAGATACGACTCGCCTCATGTCAGTGTGGACTCTTGCATCCCTTTGGCTGAAGCAATAGGCCACGGCAACCTGGCGGCCATCTAAGCGGTTCGAACACCAACTGCTAAACGCATACCTGCACTTTCTGACAAGCTCTACAGATCATGACATGCATGGCATCCCGGTCTCTACCATTTACGTTTGACGGCACTCCTCCAATTGCTTCAAATCAATGAAGAGCCTTTTAGTGTTGCTGGGAAGGATTTCGACTCGGCCAGCTTCCCGTTCCCCAGGTCACAGGCGACGGGCTCGGAATGAGAGAACTGGTGGACACTTATGTGGGGTTGTATTGGGCATGATATGGTGGAGATCTTCGCAATCGGTGAGTACTTTCACTTCCCTTAAGCTTTGACCGCAGTCGCTTATCAACTTAATTAGCGTCCTGTCAGATTGACCGTCCGGATTTCCTCTTTCACTTTCGCTACCCCAGCTCTCGACATGTAGCCAGCTATCAAATGAATTGCCCAATATCATCCATTTCACCGTTCACTTTAACAAGACCAGAGAGCGTTACTATCTCGAAGGATGCGGCAGCCAGTAAGGTGGTTCCGTTCTTCCATACACCCTCGGGACGAAGCTCCCACAGCACCTGGCCGTTGTTTGAAACATCTCTTTCACTTCTTTGGCGTGGAAGCCTAGTTCCCGAGTGCTAATTGTCTGCTGTCATGGCGCGCGACTGGTTTCTCAGATTCTGCATCCCCCATGGTCAACCCTGCTTGCAGATCCTTGATACCGCAGGCACAGGGGATTTGATCTCGACAGGACAGAAAGGCCAGCACGGCGTAGCCAGTTTTTCATCCCGCAGATTGACGAGGGCAATGTGACGGATAAGGATAGGTTGCGATAGGGTCGATCAACGTGTCGTCGGCGTCCGAGGTAATCTAGAATGAAGCCCTACTCTAGCCGGCACGATATCCGTTGTGAGACTTTGGAGGATTTGGCATGGGTGAGTCGTATCGCCCTACGGAAGATCGCTGCTTGCTGATTTGACTTATAGTGCCAGCTCGCCACAAACCAAAATCCGACGTCACTATCCGATGGATCTCGGAACGATTTGTTTGGCATAACAGTAGGTATCCCCTGTGCCTGCGTCGTCTTTGGCCCTATGATAAGGAGTGGGCTCATTCGTCATGCCCACGGATCCTTCCCGTCGCTCTCATGCAAGGTATGTATGTGCTCAACTGTATGTGTGACCGATGATTGACTTCCGTTCGCTTTTACAGCGTCCTTCCTCTTCGTTTTGTGCACGGGCGTATCCAGGCTGCTGCAACCAACCTCGAAGGACAGCGCTTGGCCCGGGAGGGACGGAGAGAATCAAGGCCTGCATATTGTCGCACATGCTTTTTCGCCGCGATCAAGACTGCTTACACGCTATGCCTCTGGCGTTCGCCTTCATTCCTCCAAGTGAAAAGCCAGTTGAACCGACGGGCGCCTAATTCATCGAGTGGTCTAAATTTGGACCACTTCACGTGGTCAGTGCACACCGCCGAGCCAACACCGCAATCGATGGACGTCGCTTGACCTGTATCCAGGACCATCTCTTGCACACTCGACGGCGACAGACCTCCCGGCCTCTTTTTTCGTCAAGATGGTGAGTTCTGTCGGTTTAGAGCGAAGTCGTTCGCTAATCTGTTGTTAGGGAGCCGTCCTCAGCCAGGTGCTTTGGGGCGTGCAAGTGACTGGGCCCCTCAATGTTGCAGCCAGAGATGTGAACAACCACATTCACTACCATCGGGTAGAATCCGCCGACGATGTCGATATGCCCTCCATCCTTGAATCAGTGCCCAACTTTCGGGGGATCCAGATCGCCACCTTGGGTCGAGCAACACCGGGGACAGGTTTATGGATCATAGAGTGCGAGACATTTCGTTTGTGGCTGGATCCCGACGGCTGGCTGAGAATCATGTGGGGCTACGGCATGCGTGAGTCAACAAACGAATCTTGTCTGCACAGACGACTTACCTTGCAACATAGCGGGTGCTGGGAAGACAGTCGCAGCGTACGTCGACCCTTCCATTGTCCTTGCCGAATTCACTTACGCTTCGAACAGATCTATCGTGATCAACGCACTCGAGGTCCATGCCAGCCAAAGCACGTCGCCTGTTTGCATATGTTACATCTACTTTCGATACAGCGACCACACCAAGGCGACTACGCAGTCATTCTTGGAAGTCCTTGTCAAGCAGACCCTGGAGCGCCACCCAGGCTGCCTTCCGCTCTTCAACAAGGTGTACGCTAGGCACACCCGCGAGAAGACGCAGCCAAGCGAGGAAGAACTACTTGGCTTGTTGCGGCAATTCACAGCAGCAATGGTCACATTTTACTTGTTGGATGCACTCGACGAGGCACCTACAGCAATTCAGATCGAAATCATCCAAAGGCTCACGTCGCTGAACGTCAAGCTGTTCATCACCTCTCGACCACTCAAGGATGTGGAGGCTGCATTTCCCAACGTCCATCGCTTTCCCATAGTCGCTCAACCTTCAGATATCGACCTCCATATTGAGAAAGAGATTTCCCTCAGTGGGAACCTTCGTGCCATCCTTGCACAAGGTGGAACATCACTGCGAGACAAAGTCTATGCTTCAATCAGGGAAAAATGCGGTGGAATGTGAGTGATAGTCTTCCCGTACTCACGCGTTCCATTTGACTGGTGACCTTGCAGGTTTCTGCACGCTTCCTTGCAGCTGGCAACTCTTCTTGAATGCCCAAACATTTGTGAAGTTAAAAAGACGCTCGCGATATTCCCTACTGACATTGAAGATCTGTACCATAAGACGTGGCGACGCATCCTCGATCTGGCACCAGCGAAGTCCCTGCTGGCGAGGAACACCCTCACATGGGTTGTACATTCAACACGGTCGTTGACGATAGAGGAATTACTGGTGGCTGTGGCGACCTGTCCAGACACCCACAGGTTTGAGCAGGATCGTCTGGTTCAGGAGGAAACTCTCATCGGACTTTGTCATGGTTTGGTGGCCGTTGAGGAGGAGACTCGGTTGGTTCGGCTTGTCCGTACGTCCTCAATACCTACACCTTTTCCATTGTTGACTTTGGCTTTCAGATTATACTGCCAAAGACACCTTGGAACACCTCATCATAGAAAACTCGCCACGACCCCATGCACTCCTTTCAGCCGTCTGCTTGGCTCGACTCGCTGACAGTGGGTTCCTGCGCACAAAGCTCAATTACGAATACGAATTGGAGGGAGCCTTGCAGGCTGAGCCCTTCCTCAGCTACGTCTACGACTCCTGGTCCACCCATGCCCGACAATCACTTGCCGATCCTCTTACTACAAGCCGACTGACCGACTTTGTTGCGGACTGCCATGCATTTCCGGTCATATACTACGGGGGCTGGCTTCTTTTGGACAACTTCGATGTGCTAGGGCCTCTCCATCTCGTCATCTATTTCAACCTTCCAATCACATTGGCTGGTTCCGATAGCCTACGGAATCCCAACCAAGGCACTGCAAAACGAGGAGAAACAGCATTGAGCCTGGCTTGTATGCAAGGCCATGACGACGCAGTGAAAGAGTTGCTGCATCTGCCCAACATATTGGTCAACTCAGCCAGCGTCGATGGGACAACAGCATTGATGTGGGCGTCCATAAAAGGACATGAAGGGGCAGCTCGTCTGCTCATTGCTTGTCCTGGTCTCAACATCAATGCCACCGAATTTGATCGGTGGACAGCATTGATGTGGGTGTCTGGCAGCGGCCACCAGGGCATGGTGGAACTTTTCCTCTCTCGTCCCGACATCGCCATCAATATGAGGAACGAGAATGGCTCGACTGGTTTGGCCATTGCTTCGGTGAGAGGCCATGAAGAAGTGGTTATGCTCTTGCTGTCTTGTCCCGATGTCGATGTCAACGCAGCTGATCAGGACAAGGACACGGCTTTGACCAAAGCGGCGAAGAATGGCAAGGAAAGCGTAGTCAAGCTGCTCCTTGCCCATCCTTCGATCCAGGTTGGTACCAGGGAGTTGGAAGCAGCAAGGAACGGGTATAGTTGGTCAGCGGAGAGGACTGGGGAGGCACACCTCCCCATCGTCTCCTTGCTCGAGGAGTTCTTGACTAGAACTTAGAGTTTGCTAAAAAATTCTGTTGCTGCATATATATCCTTGTTTTTATTCCTTTGAATCGGTCTGCGACGAATTAATCATATTAAAACCATTCCTCATGAAACCCGTTCATAGCAGGCTTGTAGAACAGCCCGCTCCCCCCAGAGTTTTTGCTTCTCCTCAGGCTCGACACGGTTGGCTATCATGCCCAGAGGCACCGAGAGTCCGATATTTGCTGCTGAGATCTAGGGATAAATTCACTGCTCAGGGAACGCTTGGCGCCAAAGATGCGTGGATACACATAGCAGAAGACCTTTGGTGGAGAGGGAGTAGAAAGGATGGCATTGGTTCGAAGCAACTTCAGAAGACAGGGGCGTGAAACTTGCACGACGCGGTTAGGTTAGGGCTTATGAATTATTCCGGCGTCTGTCCCTTGTGTGAGGCTCAGACTTGCTCCTTGACCATACCTCGTCAGCCCTCAGCAACCCCGGCCAGCCTGCACCTCTCAAGTGCTGATGTCTCGATTTAACGCGTCGAAGGCCTGAGCTGACACTTTCATCTGCTCGTCCTGGACGAAGGCCTGTGCAATGGCCTGCAAGTGGCGCCCAAAAGGTCAGACCCACAACTACGCGGCAATAGACCGAAGTTTTGACATCGGAACAGATAGTAGTGGCCAAGCTCTCGCGGGTTGAACGCGCTTGTCTACAGTGTTTATCCTGTCCATTCCAGCGACAGATACACCCAAGTTGCCAGCAGGTTATGCGATTCCACCAGCACTTGAAGACCTCCAACGAGCACTGTGGATCTATGGTGGAAAGACCTATGCGATATGGCTAGACTCTTGGTGGTGGGGACGTCACAGGGTGTGAACGAGTGAGTATTGCTTTTGACGCAAGATAGACGCTGTCTGACCCGATTTAGCGTCCAGATGAACTTGCAGGATCCTGTCGCAGCAAACAACCGCCTTGAAGATCACGCAAGCCCACCGACATCCGTATCAGATCCACACTCGCAGTAGAGCTACACGGCCATTCCAACGCTGCCATGCTTAACGGCCACCTTCACATCCTGCACCTTTGTCGTCTTCCCCCCAACGGACTTGGCGGAGTTCTTGGAGAGATCCGAGTCTCCGTCACCTCACCCAACCTCGAAGCACTGTTGCCTCGCACCGTGAGGGCTGTGGGATTACCTTCCCCGAATCCTCGATTCCTGCATACCCCTGTTCGAGACGAAATGACCAGGAGCCGCCCAACACCTCATTCGACCATTGGACCAATCTCCACAGCCCGGACCAAGCAAATACATCATGGCACGAATAACTACCAGCTGCATGGATAAAAGCGCAGCGGAACACAGGCCCTGTCGGCCTCGACATACTGTTGTACCACCAGCAGGTCGACCGACGATGTACCCACCGGACGACCACTATTTGAAGCCATCGCTGTCTTGCATTCCTGGCTCAACTTGGCCATTCCGCAGACCCTGTCTACTCGACGTCGAAGCCCCCCAATCTCCCCACCTCATCATCATCCTCTCCCTATACCATCCCCAGCCTTGGCCGTTGTGCAAGATAGGCTACCCGGGGAAGAGAATGGTACTCTGAAGGGTCTGGCGCAGGCGGTGTGGAAACGAGGGCGTCGTTTAGCTACTTCTTGCCAATCCACGAATCGCCTTCGACCTTGTGGGCCAGGATGACGATGAAGCCACTGTCACGCACCACCCCACGCACCAACCCCCGTTTCCACCCCCGCCTTGACATTCGTCCCGCAGATGGGGAAGAGCATACGCCGTACGGCTGGCAGATGCACGTGCATCGTGATGCTCCTCGTCCTTCCTGATTTGCTCTCGGATGGAAGGCTGTAAACCTGGAAGGTGCAGCCACCCATGGGGGCGGTTCAACATCAACGCGGTGGACAGTGGATGGAAGATGGCGGCGGTGTGGGCGTCTGTGAAGGGAAGGTCGGACTTCTCAACTTCTCAGCTGATCTCAGGCTCGCCAGGACGATGGTCCACGGCGCCAGCGAGGACGGGCAAGCAGGGCTGAGCTAGCATCTTACTATGTTCCCCTGACCATCGAGTTTCTTGTATGACAATCAGAATCGCTGGGACGAGAGCCAGTCTCCAGAAGGCTCACTGCTCGAAGAAAAGGTAGGCCAGATTCACGTTGAACACGTCTTCACACACTGACGCACTCCAAGGCTTACCGGAGATTCACAAGCCAGACACAAGGCCATCGCACCAATCCGCTGCGCTGGATAGCTGATCGAACACTGTTCTTTACTCGACCGTGAAGCTGGAGCAAACCCCAGCGCCCTGATCGACCTCCTTCAGCTCGGTCTAGGGTGTTGGTCTTTCTAGCATCTCGAGGTATCGTAGCTTTTGATTGAAAACCCGAGTCTACTCGAAGGGCACGGTGCTTCCTGCTCCCTGCCATTCCACGAAGCAACGGTGCTCTATGTTTAATAGATCCTATGTAACCCTGAGAGAAATACCACCATTTTCCACCGCCTAGAACTCAGACATATACCCCCCACCGCACGTAGAACTGCAAGGTCGAGCAGACTGGGAGGAGCTAGCATCGCAGTGCGAATTCTGACGACGGAGTTGTGTGATCCGGTTCTCCTTCCGAGGCCTCTTTTTTACATCGTCGCAGTCCTCAAAACGTTGTAAAAGGTCTGTGGGCGATGGAGATACATTTCGATTGGCTTTAATTAAGAGCTGGAAGGCATACGTCTCAGACGTTGCCATTTAACCTTGCATATCCCATCTAACCTAGCCTCTGCTGCAAAATAGTAAACCACAACCTCCTCTGCCATCCTTCGCGAAGCCGTCACAGCTCACGATGTTGTTAGTGGGATTTCGTATCCTTTCGTAGACGTTCCACGACAAGCTCAACGTTTAGCCTCGCCTGTTTCTGCTACCCTTCCCCCATGAAGCGTCTTCTTGAATCAATACAGCCTGAAATCCCAATAAATGAATCAGATATACTCCGGAGAGAGAGACGTACATTGACCTGTTTACAAGTGCCTACGTTTACATGGACAAGGGATTTGGGGTCACCCTACAGCGCGAAATCATGCAGGTGGTTCGCCGTGATCTCTCCCTCGTCGCAACCACCTCTGCATCTAGCACAGGAAAGTTGGGACGCCTCGCTGACAGCATCTTGAGCGTATCCGTACTCGCTTCCAAGCCCGAGTTTGACCGTGAGGAGTGAGAGGAGGTGGTCGAGTGAGTTTCCGATGGCTGGACGTGCTCATGTAAAGCGCTGAATTGAGGTGCGATTGAGGACATCCGTAGGTGGTAGGCGGCGATCGTGTCGTCGGATGGGCAGTCGAACTTCAGGCTGAGAGACGCAGCACCCATGAGGTCGGCTTTGAGTCGTACATGGGTCAAGTACGACATATGGCGGCCTTCGATGTAGAATAGACATTCGAGTGTAGGATGATGGAGAGGGAAGTACTTCGAACGTCAACAACGGACAGTCCATGGTGTAGGTAGGCTTTCCTGGGAAGGCGAAAGAGGATGTGCCTGTGTTCTCGATGGAGAGAGCAATACCAGTGGCGTCGACCGGTCGATTGTCCGTCAAGGAGAGGCTGATATTGTGGCCGCTCTTGAAGTTGGGAGAGATCCCGAGGCGTCATTCCGGCGGCGATCTTGGGTTTATATGGCTGCGACTCCCTGTGCTAGCGCTGGCTTTCGATCCGAGACAGTATTGGTTGACTGCTTGGGGCCACAAAGGGGGAGGGATATTTGAGGTATCTGCGGCGGGAGTCCTGCGGCTATGTGGCTGTGAGCGTCGACAATATGAAGGAGGGTCCCCTTCAGAGAATTCCAATCATGTGCAGGTTGTTCGTGACAAGGAACGACAAGCCAGTCTGGTGGGAAAACTCGAGGTTGGAATGTCCAAGGTGGGAGCAATATGGAAGGACGATGGAGCGAGAGGCACCGTATGGGGTTGAAATGGTCGATGGAAGAAGTCGATGAGGGCACATTCTCTTGTGGTTTTGGTCGTCGTGCTTCCGGCTGAAGCTACCAGCTCCAATCGGGTACGGGTGCCCAGGCCTTTTAGACCTCGACCGAGTATCTGTAAATGCCCTGCTCAATACCGGACCCATGTGTTACTAGAGGAAGAATGCTCAGCGCGAAGATCACTGAAGGCCGGGGAAAAACATACCAAAAACTTGAAGTGGCCATGGCGTCAACGAAGAGGCATGGAACGGGGGCAGGACGAAGTCAATGCCGTCGAGAGAAAGCTTACAAGACATCCATTCCCCAGTGGATAGCTTTGGCTTCTCCTTAAGCCGTAGGCGTTTGGCTCTCGAAAGGCGTATTTGACTGGAAGTGATAGAGGAGAGTCTTCGATCTCGAGAAGGAGTTGGTCTGAGAGAAAGTTACTTCAGTTTGCAAATAAATTCAATGTTTTCACGCAAGACGTACGTATGTAGCGCTCAAATCTGAGAGAGGAGATTGTCAGAGGCTCGGGGGTCGAGAGGCGCCGTGCTGCTAGTGGCTTGAGCATTTGTGTCCAGGGGTGCTGGCAGTTCGGCATTCGCTGGTCAGAGGAGCAGATCGCTTCTCAAAGGATGTTGGGTGCTAAAAACGCGTAGATCCGTGGAGCTGAGAGTGTTTGGTGAGAAGAGGCGCTGTAGAACGGTGGTGATGGTTCGAAGCAACCAGAGAAAGACAGGGGCGTGAGACTTGCATGACGCGGTTGGGTTAGGGGCTACTCCGGCGCCTACTTGCTTCTCCTCCGCCTTTGCTCATGCCTGCAATGCCAACCTTCGACAAGACCCTCTGACCTGGGTGTCGCATCCGGGTCCACATCTGCGTCCATCTCCATAATAATTCGACCCAACTCTAATCGCTCTTTGAACCGATACCGACACCAAATGGGAGGCCTGGTGGTTGCTTGAAGCAGGATTGCAGCAGAGGTCGGATTCTGGAATGGGTGAGTATCTTCGCTACCATTTGAATGCGGTTTTCGTTAAATATTTTCTACCAGAGCTACACTCTTGAAGATCACGCACCGCTCCCTGTCTCCAAATCCGACATCCTGGTGGCCTCAGTGCTCTCCCAACTGCTCTCCCCTCCTCCACTACCCTTCGCATTGCTCCAGGGCCAACGCGATGGGTGAAGCCTGTCAAAAGTCCAGACTCGGCTCCGGCAAAGGCTTTGAATCAGATGGCTACCTCTCTCGTATGTCCAACTTGCCTGTTCAGAGGCGGCGCCGTTGGCTTCGACGTCGACGATGTGGGATGCATCGGGCTCTAGAAAAGAACTTCGGTGGCTGAGGGGGAAAGTGCGTGGGGCAAGTTTGTTATCGAGTCGTCTGTGGGATCCATCCTTGGATTGTGCTCTGCTAGCCCTGACCCGCAGTCACTCAATCAGTGTGACAATTCGGCTCTTGAATGGTTTCCTCAGCGATGCTTTCAGCAGCTGTCGTGGTTTCGTCAAGAACGCCATTCGTCCTTTAGAAGAGCGCAAGTCATTGGAAACCCCAACCACCAGCGCCTCTGGCTGCTTGCGCCTTCACCCCCTCCCTACGGTACCAAACGTTCAGAAGCCACAAGACCTGGGCGCGTTTTGGCCTTCAACCACTCCTAACTTCTCGACCTCTTTGTTCAGAAGTCGGTGCCTTCGCCTCTTCGGTAGCTTTCGACAAACGGGTGAGCAATGTGTCTTCGAATCCGCCTATCTTCGCACTGAACTGGATCATCAGGAGTGCTGATTCTCCTCAGGGGCAAGGTAGACTGCCGACACGACAAACATTCAAACGAGCATCATCTAGGGACACGGAGACAGCCCTGGGATACGTCGACGAACCTGTTAGAACGTGAACAGCGCTCGGCCTTGCCCCCTATGCCTCGGAATAGACGCACGGTCCTGGACAGGAATCGCCAGGGCTTGTCGTCGACGAGCTCTGCAGGTCCAGCCCCTCTATCAGAGGCGCTTGATAGCAGCCATCCGCCTAGACCAACCATCGACCTTCGCCTTGCTCCACCGCGCCTGGTCGCCCGGAACGCCAAGGCTTGAGAAGCATCTCCGCAGATGCAGTCGATTCTTCAAACGAGGACGTCGCGAGCACAACCCCTGCATTCGACGAGGACCGTGCAACCTTTGGGGCTCGCATCCACAACCAGCTGAAGCAAATCCCGTTGCCAAACGACTACAACTCTCCGACGTCGACCAACGCCTTCTCTGCTTCCGGTGAGCCCTAAGCAATTTCATCAACCAGCTCCTCGCTCCCGTTCCCCGTGCTACACCGGAACGAAGCATGCTTGCTCGACACAATTTCCCGCTTGGGCGAGTAGAGTGCAAACCCGCTGCTTAGCCCTCATCCTGTCGAAGCCCTCGCTGCTTGGGGATTCCAGCGATCTACCAAGTGCTGCGATGTGTCATCAGTGGACAACTCGAGCTCAACGTAGCCGCCAGAGATGCGCACAGCATGCGCAGTTCGATGGCTCGAAGTTCATCGTCAAACCCCGCTGGCAACAACCTTGTGAAGACTCTGTGGGCATGCGCAAACCTTTGACGACCTTCGCCTGAGAACCAAAACTCTGCTCGGGTAGTATGGTGCCTGAGGCTATTTGTCAGTGCACAGTAGGAACTTTGTATCGACTCCAATAGATCCCATTATTCGGCGAAAATCTAGCTGTTTCCGAGACCCGATTGACATGATCATCCGCTCTACGCTAACCTCGCGCGGGCATCTAATAAGAAGTAACAACGACGTTGTAACCGTCGCTTATTGGGATCTTGTACCGGATGGCGTATGAGCGCCTTTGGTCGATCATCTATGTACGTCGACCACGATGTTTTGATCTCGCGTCCTCCATCTACACAAAGCGCGTTGTTGAATCAAGAAGATTTTGAATTCGAATAGATGTCCTATTATAGAGATGGCGAGGGAAAGGTACATTGAGCTCCTCACAAATCACGTCTACGTTGACTTGGACAGGTGAGTTGGAATAAATGATTACGGTGGTTCTCCTTCATGCCCTTCTTCACTCGAACACCTCTGTTGCCAATTTGCGCCTGCAAAGGTTGGGACATCTTATCCTGAGCATACCAGCCACCGCAGAACTGAACACGTCCCAATCTTGCGTTGGAAAGGCACGTACCTAGGAAGGAGCGAAGGGAGCTGAGAAGCGGTTGAGTAGATTCCAGAGGTGAGACGTCTGTTTGAAGATCGTGCATACTAGTGAGATCAGGTGCGGTTGAGGTCATCCGCAATCGGTGACATACAGGAGTTGTGTCTTCAGTCCAATTTTAGGTTAGACAATATATCACTCGCTAGGTCGGATTTGAGCCGCATCTGGGTCGAGTACAAAGTATGGCAGCCTTCGGCGTAGGATAGACCTCCGAGTACTGGTTGAAGAAGCATGAAAGACTTCGAACGCCAATGGTGGAGAGTCCATGGGTATCGTTATAATCACCAAAAAGTGTTGCAAGTTCTCGATGGAGAGAGCAGTACCGGTGGGGTCGATCGGTCAATCGTCCATAAAGGAGAGGCTGATCTTGCCGCTGCTCTTGAAGTCTGGGGGTATCCGGAGCTCTTCAACAACTTGATGCGGTGGGGATTTTGAGTTTATACGTCGCGTCTGCTCGTGCCCGATCTTGGTCGACCGCTGGAGCAGGAGCTCGACGCTACGAAGGAAGAGATGCAGTTGCAATGACTAGGGCAGAAGCCCTTTGCAGCTGGGAGTGTCGATCGCGATATAACTGACAGTCTCTCTCTCGACGGAGCCCACTTGTGCGGGCATTGAGTGAGAGGGAATGGCCAACGGGCCTGGTCTGCGGACATTTCCGCGGGTGAACGATGGACAGGCTCCCAGCTCGCATTGACGTCGAGGTTGGATTTCCTGGGTGAAAAGGGCGGTGACATGAAGGAAGCGGTGCGGTGTGAAGGTGATCGTTTCGAGAGGTGCCTTGTGTTGCCTCCATCAAGAACGCTTTGGCACGTAAGGTCAAAACCACCAGTTTCGGGCTCCAGTTTAGTCTGGGTTGCTCACGGCCTTCCATACGCCGAATGGCCATCGTGGCAAGCCCTGTACAGTATGGCG
This sequence comes from Coprinopsis sp. MPI-PUGE-AT-0042, assembly GCA_020736565.1. Lineage (NCBI taxonomy): Eukaryota > Fungi > Basidiomycota > Agaricomycetes > Agaricales > Psathyrellaceae > Coprinopsis > Coprinopsis sp. MPI-PUGE-AT-0042. The sequence continues at coordinate 50,549 of JAHBOF010000151.1, forward strand.
GTCTTGGGGTGAATGCTTAGCATGTAGATTGCTGAAGCTCGGGAAGAACGCACTAAAGTGTCTCCAAGACTCTCCATCATGTAAACTGAAAAAGCCATGGAAGGAAACGAGCCGAAATGGGGAGGTGCGATAGCTCGTCATTGGCGTCATGTCCAGAGGCGCTGGGAGCTCGGCCTTTGCTGTTGAGAGCGATAAAGCAGCGCACAGAGGTCTTTGGGTGCCAAAGACGCGTGAAGCTGCGCGACTGTATGTATTTAGTCAGGAGGGGCATTGTAGATCGGTGGTGGTGGCTCGAAGCAACCCAAGCAAGACAGGGGCGTGAGACGAAGAATGACGCGGTTGGGTTAGGTTCTTCTTCCGGCGCTTCTACTCTTCTTGTCACCCATGTGACACCTACCTTTCTCAATGACCATGCTTCAAACTATGCTCTAGATACGACTCGCCTCATGTCAGTGTGGACTCTTCCATCCCTTTGGCTGAAGCAATAGGTCACGGCAACCCGACAGGCATCTCAGCGGTTCGAACACCAACTGCTGAACGCATACCTGCACTTTCTGACGAGGTCCACAGGTCATGACATGCATGGCATCCCATTCTCTACCATTTACGTCCGACGGCACTCCTCCAATTGCTTCAAATCAATCAAGAACTATTTAATGCCGCTGGGAAGGATGTGGACTCGGCCAGCTTCTCCCCGTTCCGCAGGTCTCTTCAGGCGACGGTCTCGGAATGGGAGGACTGGGGGACACCTATGTGGGACTGTATTGGGCACGATGTAATGGAGATTTTTGCAATCAGTGAGCACCTTCACTTCCCTTCGATCGCGGTCGCTTATTGACTTCATTAGCGTCCCGTTTGTCATGCCAGTCAAATCGGGAGTCAGGCCGTGCGCGTCAGATTGACCGTCCATATCTCCTCTTTCACTTTTGCTACAGCGGAAGTAGACTACGTTCACCACCCAGCTCTCGACGTGTAACTCTCTATCGAATGAATTGCCGAATATCAATGATTTAACCGTCCACTTTAACGGGGCCAGAGGACGATGCTATCTCGAAAAGATGCGGCGGCCAGCAGTCTGGTTTCGTTTCTGCCATACACCCGCGGGACGAAGCTCCCACAACACCTGACAGTTGTTTGGAACATCTCTTTTGCTTCTTTGGCTTCCCGAGTGCTGACACTCTGCTATGATGGCGCGCGACTGGTTTCTCAGTTTCTGCATCTCCCATGGTCAACCTTGATTGCAGATCCTTGACACTGCAGGGAAAGGATAGGTGCTTCGACAGTGCAGAAATACCAGCAAGGCGGAGCTAGTCTGTCATTCCTCAGATCGACGGGGGCAATGTGAGGGACAAGGATGGGTTGAAATGGGGTCGATCAACATATCGTCGGCATCCGAGGGAATCTGGAAGCTGGAACGAAGCCCTACTCTCGCCAGCGCGATGTGCGTTGTGAGACTTTGGAGATTTGGGATGGGTGAGTCTTGTCGCCCTATAAAACACGGCTGCTTGCTGATTTGACTCAGAGCGCCAGCTCGCCACAAACTGCAATACGCTGTCGCTATCCGGTGTCTGTCAGGATGATTTGGCTGGCGTAGCAGTACGTATACCCTGTGTCGTCTTCGGGTCTATGGCAAGGAGGAGTCTCATTCGCCACGCCTCTGAAGATTTCCCGTCGCTGTCAGGCACGGTGCGTGTTTCTCCATGTCTCTATGTGACTGACCGTTGACTTCTGTTCGCGCGTACAGTCTCCTTTCTCTGAGCTTTGCGCACGGGCGTATCCAGACTGCTGCAACTTCGAAGCACAGTGCTTAGCTCGTGCGGGAGGGAGAGAACCAATATCAAGATGTTGGTGAGTGTGCATTTTCGCCGTGGTCACCACTGCTTGCATGATATGCGTTTGATGTTCGCCTTCACCCCTCCTACTAAAAAGCCCGTCAGATTGACGGGCGCCTAATTGCTCGAGTCATCTATATTTGGACCACTTCACGTGGTCACAGCACACCGCCGAACCAACGCCGCAATCGATGGACGTCGCTTGACCTGTATCCACGACCATCTCGTGCACACTTGACGGCGACAGCCCTCCAGCCCTCCTTTTTTGTCACGATGGTGAGTTCTGTCGGTTTAGTGCAAAATCGTTTGCTAATTTGGTGTTAGGGAGCCGTCCTCAGCCAGGTGCTTTGGGGCGTGCAAGTAACCGGACCTCTCAATGTTGCCGCCAGAGATGTGCACAGCCACATTCACTACCATCGGGTAGAATCCGCCAACGACGTCGATATGCCGTCCATACTTGAATCGGTACCCCAACTTTCGGGGGATCCAGATCGCCACCTTAGGTCGAGCAACACCAGGGACAGGTCTATGGATCGTAGAGTGCGAGACATTTCGTTTGTGGCTGGATCCCGATGGCTGGCTAAGGATCATGTGGGGCTATGGCATGCGTGAGTCGACCAACGAATCTTCGCTTTCAAGCAACTAACTGTTAGTCACAGCGGGCGCTGGCAAGACCATCGCGGCGTACGTCGACTCTTCTGTTGTCCTTCCTGAATTTACTTACATTCCAAACAGATCTATCGTGATCAACGCACTCGAGGTCCATGCCAAGAATAGCACGTCGCCTGTTTGCGTATGTTACATCTACTTTCGATACAGCGACCACACCGAGGCTACAACGCGGTCATTCTTGGAAGTCCTCGTCAAGCAGACCCTCGAGCGCCACCCAGGCTGTCTTCCTCTCTTCAACGAGGTGTACGCCGGGCACATCCGCGAGAAGACGCAGCCTAGCGAGGAGGAGCTAGTCGGCTTGTTGCGACAATTTACAGCAGCAATGGTCACATTTTACTTTCTTGACGCACTTGATGAGGCACCTACAACAATCCAGATCGAAATCATCCAAAGGCTCACATCGCTGAACGTCAAGCTGTTCATCACCTCCCGACCGCTCAAGAATGTGGAGGCAGTGTTCCCCGATGTCCACCGTTTCCCTATCGCTGCTCAAGCCTCGGATCTCGACCTTCACATCGACACGGAAATCTCCCGCAGCGCTGACCTTCGCGCCATCATTGAACAAGGCGGAACATCGCTGCGAGACGAGGTCTATGCTTCAATCAAGGGAAAATGTGGTGGAATGTGAGCGATACTGTTCCCGCGCTCACCTGTTCTATTTGACTGATGACCTTGCAGGTTTCTGCATGCTTCCTTGCAGCTGGCAACTCTTTGCGAGTGCCCAAACGTCCGTGAAGTCAAAAAGACACTTGCGACATTCCCTTCCAACATCGAAGATCAGTATCGCAAGACATGGCAACGCATCCTTGACCTGGCACCAGCCAAGTCCCTGTTGGCGAGGAATGCCCTCACATGGGTTGTTCACGCAACGCGGTCGTTGACAATAGAGGAATTACTGGAGGTCGTGGCAACCTGTCCAGACACCCACCGGTTTGAGCAGGATTGTCTCGTTCAGGAGGCAACTCTCATTGGGCTTTGTCATGGGTTGGTGATCGTCGAGGAGAAGACTCGGTTGGTTCGGCTCGTCCGTAAGTCGTCAATTCCTACACCTGTTCCATTGTTGACTTTGGCGATCAGACTATACCGCCAAAGACACCTTGGAACACCTCATCATAGAAAACTCGCCACAGCCCCATGCACTTCTTTCAGCCGTCTGCTTGGCTCGACTCACCGACAGTGGGTTTCTGCGTACAGAGCTCAATTACAAATATGAATTAAAGGGAGTCTTGGAGGCTGAACCCTTCCTCAGCTATGCCTACGACTCATGGTCCACTCATGCCCAACAATCACTTGCTGATCCTCTTACTACAAGCCGAATGACCGACTTTGTTGCGGACTGCCATGCATTTCCGGTCATATACAACAGGGGCTTGCTTCTTTTGGAAGAGTTCGATGTGCTAGGGCCTCTCCATCTCGTCGCCTATTTTAACCTTCCAATCACATTGGCTGGTTCTGATAGCCTGCGGAATCCCAACGAAGGCACTGCAGGACGGAGATCAACAGCATTGCATCTGGCTTGTATGCAAGGCCATGACGACGCAGTGAAAGAGTTGCTGCATCTGCCCAACATATCGGTCAATGCAGCTGATGAAAAGGGGAAAACAGCATTGATGTGGGCGTCTGACAAAGGACATGAAGGGGGTAGCGCATTTGCTCATTGCTTGTCCCGGTCTCAACATCAATGCCGCTGAACATGATGGGTGGACAGCGTTGATCTGGGCCTCTGTTGAAGGCCACAAAGGCATAGTGGCACTCCTCCTCTCTCATACCGACATCGACGTCAATGCGGCGGACACAACCCACTACACTGCTTTGATCTGGGCTTCGAGAAGGGGACATGAAGAAGTGGTCGCACTTTTGTTGGCTCGTCCCGATATCAATGTCAACGCAGCCGATCACTACAAGGAGACGGCTTTGACGGAAGCAGTAAGGAATGGGTTGGAAGACATGGTCAGGCTGCTCCTTACCCATCCCTCAATCCAGGTTGGTGCCAGGGAGGTGGGAGCAGCAAGGACCGGAAGTTGGCGAGCAGAGGGGACCAGGGGAGCACGATATCGCATCGTCTCCCTGCTTGGGGAGTTCTTGAATAGAACTTAGAGCTGTGCTAAAATTGTGTTACTGCGTATGTATCCTTGTTTTTATTTATTTGAATCAAGCTATGACGAATAATCATATTCAAACCATTCCTCACCGACATTGAGCTACGTACTCACTCCTGAGATCATGACAGCTGGGCGCTATGGCAGTCGAGTCAACACATAGAGAGCAGTGTGCTGGCTGTCCTTGCTATTATCAATCTGAGCTCAGTGGCTAAAGGCTGATTAAAGGGACGAGAGCAAGTGCCCTGTAGGTCAACGTGAAGAAAAGGAACTAATGGATCACAGTGGCTGGGCAGACAACCGTTCAATTCAAAGCTTATATTTTAGGCATTGATACCAACACTTGCATCTCATCTACCCCTGGCCCCTGCGTGCACATTGAACACCAACACCATCCCTTATCGCATTTGCGGAGAAGTCGTAGCTCACAATATCGCCTAGTGCGATCTTTTACCCTCTGTTTCGTAGATGGTGTATAAGGCCCCTTCGTAGCTATTCCATTACATGCTCGAAGATCAATGTTAAATGCGCCGGCAACCCATTCTCGATGACGCACAATCTTGCCTCAAGTCGATCTGAAATTCAAATACATAACTAGGATCGCTGCCGCCAGTGAGAGATAGACACTAATCTCCTTACATTGACGCAGAACGGTGAAGTGGGATTGTCCTGGAGACCAAACCAAAATGATTCAAGTGGTTCGTCACTACCTATTCATCGTCGCAGCCCCCCCAACCTACACAGGGGGCTTAGGACATGGACACCTCGTCAACGGGTATGTCGGCCAGCAGCTCAAAGCTCAACATACCACCTCGACTTCTGGAAGTCCACGGGTTTAAAAAGGAGTGTGAGGCCCTGATAAGTGGTCGGATAGATCCCGGAGGTGAGAACTCGGTTTGAGGATCTTGAAACTGGTAGGATCAGGTGCGATTGAGGTTCTCCGTGGGGGGTACATGGGGATCCTGATGTTGGGTGACTGGTCCACCTTGATGCTGCGAAACGTATTGCTTGTGAGTTCGACTCTGAATAGGGCAGCGAACGGAGTATTGAGGCCAACAACGTCGAATAGACGGATGAAGGAGAAGAGAGGGCTTTGCATGACAACAACGATGTTTCCATGCTTTAGATAGGCGTTTCTGGGACCACCAAGCTGGGTTTGCCAATGTCCTCGATCGATTGAGAGTAGTAGTGGCGTCTGTTGGTCGATCGCGCACCCGGGATGTGGCTGATCATGAAGTCAGGACCATCTGACGCAGAAAGTCCAACCAACCGGGATCAATGTTTATGGTTCGTGGTTCATGGTTCGCGGTTCGCAATTCTCAAATGGCCCGTGTGGCCTACCTAACGTGATAATAAGAGCCCGTAGTCGTTGTTCAGCAGCCTGGATGCAAGTTCTCGGTGCAATAAATCATGAATAAATGTGAGATTTGCTTCATAACCAGAGAACCTTCCTCAAAACTATGAATGAATGGTTAATCATGTTCGGCACCTAATCCCTCCATCTCTACAGGAATACCCTTGTCTCTTTCAGCTGCTTCCCCCCTACATTATTACCAAGTTCACGAGAAGGCCGTTTGGGATCTCATAGCAGTGATACATGTTACCAGCCCTTTAACGCTATCAGCTCGACTTACATTGATATTCGCTCAAACGGATGACGATCTTCAAAACAGAAATAGTGTTCCAACTTCCTTTGAAAAGTCTATCGGGAGTTTATTGTCGCTGATGTGGGAGACGGGATATGATAAATGCTGGTTAGGTGGCTTTCCCCATCAACCTTTTCTAGTCACTCGCATTCTTAGATCGTCTACCCACTCGCTTTGAAGATCGCGGCAGAGTGACTTCAAGCGGGTTCGTACTTGCGAGCTAGGGTCACTTACCAGAAACGGACGCCTTTCTCACTGCGAACCAAAAACGCGAACCGCGAACACTGGAAAACCCCCGGAATATCTTGGGGAACAATATGAGAAGGATGCTCATCCAATACGAAAATGCCACAATGCATACCTTTGTCAAGATATGATTGAAGATATTAAGTAAACCATATCCTTTGTCGGGATCTGTGGAGGCTACGGTGAAGATACGGAATTGTCGAATGGCGGTGAAAGGGTATTTCGTATCCGCGGTACCTGCCACTTTTCGCATGAGGTATCCCTACCGTATCCGTCACCCACCAACACGAAGGATATAATATACCTTATATCTAGATCTGTATCTTGACGACGATATTCAATGTGGCATTTAAATATTCAATTCATATCCAACTGATATCAGTGGCTACGATACAGCGTGAAATTTCCTGTGGAACCTGGTTTGCAAACCTTCTTTCTCATTGGTTGGACGTCCTCATCTGACGCGCTTCAACGACCCACTTCGCCAGAGAGCCTGCGAAGATATGGCTGCGGTTGTCTGTCCTAGCACGGTGTCTGGATCCGTGAAGAAGTCGGGGTACTGGCGGAGTAGGAGCTCGACGAGCTGCCTGAAGTGGAATCCTCCAGCTTTGCAACTGGGAGTGTCGGCCACCATAGGGAGGAAAGGAACGACAAGTCGGCCTGGTCTGCGACCGTTGCGTTGATGCCGCCATGATACGTCGCCAGACTCGCATTGACGTGAAGGTTAGAATGACCTGGTGAGGAGGTAGGCGTCAAAGGGGGAGACAGGACGTGAAAGTGGATATTCTTGGGCGCCAATGCTTATTCCCGGCGTAGGAATCGAAGCTACTAGCTCCGGTTGGGTAGAGGCCCTCATGGGCTTCTTTGTGATGCTAAATGAAACGTACTCAGCGTGTAGATCGTTGGATCTACCAAGGAGCATCCAGCGCGTCAATGAGGCGCCATAGAGACAGAACGAAGGTGAAGTTCGTCCATAGCAATTTCTTAAATCAGCGTGTTCATGACCAGCACCTTATGCTTCTCCTCAGGCTCCTCACCGTTGCTAGTGGAAGGTATTTATTCTGCAAGCTCTGGAAGGTCCAGGGACTTTGTCTGGGTCAAGGTTATTTTAGTTCGCTACTGATTTCGGCCTAATTTAAGTAGGACTTACATTTGGCGTACTCGAGGCTAATACGATTGGCCAAAGGCATCATGAGAAGAGGGCAGGGATGGACCGCTTGGCCCCGCGCTTGCGGTCGACTTGATGTCTAGAGGTACTGAAAGTCTGGCGTTTGCTGCTGAGAGAGATAAAAGCATTTATAAAATGGCGCTGGGTACCAAAGACGCGTGGATACGCGTAGCAAAGAGCCTTCGATGGAGAGGAACCACGTCGAATGGATGTGGTGGTTGGAAGGAGCCCTAGAAAGACAGGGCATGAGATGATGAGCAGCGCGGCTGGGTTAGGTCTTGTTCTTGCATCTATCACAAATGCTCGCGTTCGCCTCTCTGCTCCCAAACATCACTCCGTGCAATCCGTCAATTCTGTCAAGGCCCAAGCTTAACATAAGGATACTTTTGAACGTACCTCCCATGCCAGCGTTGGTTGTTCTCCACTCTTCCCAGCTGAAGCAGCGCACCCAGAGCTTCTGACACCTGAATAGCTCACGATCTCCCACCTCGCTTGCCTGCAGCTTGTCCTGTTGACTGGCATGCAGCGCAAATTCGCTCACACCACGCGGCATCGACCGAACTCCTTCATCCGTTACTGCTACTACCAATGCTCTGGAGCAATCCAATGTACCGCTCCTCCCGCCGAGGCGATCCCGGAACAGCTTTGAAGATTCGTGGATAGATGCCTGGCTTGCTGAGAATGCTGCAGGGCCACGAGATGAGTGGGTTTTATGGTCAGCCTACCGAAAGACTTTCTCTGACCCAATAAGCCGTCCAGTTGACCTTAGAGAATCACGCTATGCAATCAACATCCCATCTTCGCCTGCTCTACTCTCCTCCGCTGCACAAGCAGCCCACTACCTCTATACAAGGCGTACTGGAATGACTTATACGCCGGAACCATCGCCAGGTGCCGCTGGCCTCGCCTACCTCTTTCTCATTAGGCACCTACGAACCCCGTATCTATAGGAGATAGTCGACACGGCAAGAGCTCGACCACTGTTGTAGCAGCAGGGGCCAGGTTATCGTCAAACCCTCCAATCGACTGGACTCTGTCAAGTCTTTGGGGACATGGAGCTCGCTTTCGCTAACAAGCTCGCATCCGTTGTCTTCAATACTTGTCGGAAGCCTTGGAACCCCCTCTCCCAAATGCTCTATCCCTCCATGCCGCCACTCAAGACGAGGTGGCAGATATTTGGCATGCACATCATTGCGAAAAACATCGTGAAGCCCGGATCAAGCGAACGTACGAAGGCACACACGACCGCCAACTTCATAGATGCACGGTGCAGCAGTGTATGGCCCGATGACTCTCCACGTCCCACCCAATGTATCGCCGTATCTCGAACACGTCGCCTTGCACCAGAAGACTCCGACCACGCGACCACCAGCTACCAACCGTTGCATGCGTTTTGGGCTCAGCTCGGCGCTTGGGCAGATCCTGGATGGCTCGACGTCGAATCCCGCAGGCTCTCTACCTCGCCGCCTTCCTCGAACTCTCCATAGCTTAGAAGACTTTCGAAACAGGCAAAACAGCCCGAGAAGAGGTGATAGCATCCCCGGATCCGGTGTACTTGCGAGAGAGTGGGTTGGCGGGTCACTGGGCGTGGCGGGTTTGAAGCTGGCGTATGGCCACGGAAGGTGCTGCGATGGAATTACAGCCAAGCGCGTCTTCCCTCATGCTCATCTCTCCTGCTTCACGTCGGTCCGGCCAATGAGGGGCGTACGGTCAAATCAACACTGGTAGCTGCACAAGGGTGCCGTGGAGCCCCTCGTCACTGTTGTCCTACTCGAAGATCGACGGCTGTGAACGACGCTGCTCCTAGTGTTAGATTTCTGTGGTCCTTGGCTCGGGAGCCTTCAGCTTGTGTATCAAACATGTACAAATAGCGCATATTGGTCCGTCATTTGTATCTAGGTACCTTGCGAAATACCACTACAGTTTTCTGCCACTTTTTGTGTATGTGTCTGTGTCTGTGTCTGTGATCTCCTGCGTCTTCTCTACGCACCCCTGTCATCCAATCTAACACCTAGAGAGGTCAATTTGAATCTAGCGGACGCCAATTGGAAGGCGTGCATTCGGCCTGCATCGAATTGAGCAAGGTGATGACAGCGGTGGGGGTAGACTGGGTGGTGCCAGTTGGTCTTCTCGTACGAGGATCGATAGGAAAGGTAAGTCGGAGGCTAGCAAACCTACTGTTTCACCTGATGACCCACTTCAAGGCAGCATCTAAATGGGACCGAACTTCGCATGGAAACCAGAGTAGCTGATGCTCCTTGGTAGCACAAAAGGACCAGTACTTGACTTTTGATACGTCTCTATGTAGTCTTCGTAAAATCAATTGATTTCAAAGACGTAGATTTTCGGAACGCTGTCCTGATAGCTGATATGGCTCGACTTCACCTGCGCGTCAAAGCATAGGGTGGTGGTTACTCACCGAGCATGGCATGATTGCGGCAAGGCACCACCAATACTGGAGGGGTTTTGAATGCGCGAGTATCTTCGTTTCCACTCAGATGCGGTCGTTTCCCAACTCTGTCTGGTGGAAATATATAAACCTTTAGAAACCAATGCACTACTCCATCACCCAAGTCCAATATCGTCGAGGCTCTTACATTAAAGATATTGCGCAAAGTCCATCATACCGATCGAAGCAGCAGCCCGAGGAACGAGTATACACCGAACACCGCCAATCCTCCAGGTTCCTCCTTGCAAATCGGTATCCCTCCCTCGTACACTCGGCCAGCCAAAAACAACATCTATCACTGCGGGCCACACCTACGTAAAATCCATGTACTTCCAGGCGTTACCATTCCCCCGAGGCGTCGATGACCTTGCGTCTCCGGTTAGTCGCCTCTTCACCCTTACCACAGAACACTATGATTCAATCAACTTCGTTGGGCGCCTAATTCTTCGATCCATCATTTGACCACTCCACGTGGTCACAGCACGTCCCCGATCCAATTACAACACCGCAGCCGCAGCCAGTGAACATCGCTTGACCTGTATCCACAACCATCACACGCAGAGCAGACAGCGACATCCTCCCAGTTCTGTCCTTGTCAATTGCGATGGTGAGTACACACTGCATTCGGGGAGAAACCGCTCACTAATTCAGCGTTGGCAGGGAGGTGTCGTCAGCCAAATGCTTTGGGGCGTGCAAGTGACTGGGCCTCTCAACGTTGCCGCCAGAGATGTGAACAACTATTACTATCGGGTGGAATCTTCCAACGAGACTAGCTGCGTTCCGCCTATCCTTGATTCGATACCCAACTTTCAAGCGATACAAATCGCCACCCTCAGCCGAGCGACGCCAGGTACTGGGTTATGGATAGTAGACTATGACAACTTTCGTTTATGGTTGGATCCTGATGGCTGGATTCGAATTATGTGGGGCGATGGCATCCGTGAGTTGGCCAACATATCTTCGCTGCGTTAACCACTCACTGTTGGCCACAGCGGGCGCTGGTAAGACCGTCGCAGCGTAAGTAGAATTCTCTACTGTCCGTGCTCAATTTACTTACTTTTAGGCCAGATCTATTGTGATCAACGCACTCGAGGCCCATGCAAGCCAAAGCACTTTGCCTGTGTGCGTGTGCTACATCTACTTTCGATACAGCGACCATACCAAGGCCACAACACGATCGTTCTTGGAGGTCCTTGTCAAGCAGACCCTTGAGCGCCACCCAGGCTGCCTTCCACTCTTCAACGAAACATACACCAGGCATATCCGCGAGAAGACTCGACCTTCCGAGGGGGAGCTACTTGGCTTGTTGCGAAGGTTTACCGGTGCAATGGTCACATTTTATGTCCTTGACGCACTTGATGAAGCTCCACCTGAAGTCCAACTCGAAATCATCGAGAGGCTTACATCACTGAATGCGAAGCTGTTCATAACCTCTCGGCCGCTGAGGAACGTGGAGGCAGCCTTCCCCAATGTGCACCGCTTCGTTATTGTCGCTCAAGCATCAGATGTCGCCCTCCACATCGACAAGGAAATCTCCCGTAGCGGAGATCTTCGCGCCATTCTTGAACGAGGTGGACCCTCATTACGAGACGAGATTCATGATTCGATCAAGACAAAATGTGGCGGAATGTGGGTGACACGCTGTGCTCGTCCACATATTGCATCTAACAGGTGGTCCCATAGGTTTCTGCATGTGTCCCTTCAACTAGCGGCCCTTCGCGAATGCACGAGTGTTCATGAGGTCGAGCAGGCACTTGCAGCATTTCCGACTGGCATTGAGGGTATGTACCTTCAGACGTGGCAACGCATCCTGGACCAGGCTCCAAATAAAGTCTTCCTAGCGAAGAAGGTCCTTCTGTGGGTCCTTCATGCAACTAGGTCGTTGACCGTCCGGATGTTAGAACAGGCCATAGCAACTTGCCCCGACACGTACAAATACCAGTCGAGTCGCCTTGTCCCAGTGGACACGCTTGTTGGACTCTGTCGAGGTCTTGTGACTGTCGAAAAGGGGACTGGTTTGGTTCGGCTTGTCCGTAGGTTGCCCTTGCATGGGTTGTGTAACCCCTTTGACCGCTGTTGACCTTGCCTTTCAGATTATACTGCCGAAGACAGTTTGAAACACCTCGTTGCGGAAACATTTCCATTCCCTCACGCGCTTCTTTCCGCAGTCTGCACGACCCGACTCACCGACAGTGGGTTCCAGCGCACAACCCTCATCAACTACTGGCAGTTACAACATGCCTTGCAGGCTGAACCCCTCCTCAGCTATGCATACGACTCCTGGTCCTCTCACGCTCAGAAGTCACTTGCCAGCGATCCTCTGAATAGATGCAGACTGATGGAATTCGTTGAAAATTGCCATGCATATCCAGTATTTCGCCGGTACAGTACACTATCTCATAATGCATAACGCTGGTGCATGTCCACACCCAATGCATTATGAGATTTATGCAGGACGGCATGTGGGACTTTCCTTCCCATTATGGCAATTTGCCTTCAGGAAACGATTTGGGAGGTGGTTTTCAAGGGGGCCAGTGGTATTACACCTGACTTCGGTCGGAATTCATCTCAATTGTTCCGAATAGGTCGAGGGCCGCATGCCAGATTCCCCGCTCCCCTAACTGTGGGCTGCCGAAAAACAGTTTCTCAGTTTCCCATCCCCCTAAATGACAATGTCATAATGCATAATGGCACTGTGAGCTAGGTGCCAGACCCTATGCATTATGCAATAAGAGATTTTATGCATAAATTAGTCGATTTGGCAGGGGACATTGACGGTGAGTGCTCAAGGTCAATGCATTATGAGATTTATGCATTATGAGGTTATGCATTATGAGATAGTGTACTGTACTGCTACGATGTGCTAGGCCCTCTTCACCTCGTTGCCCTTTTCAACCTCCCAATAGCATTCGCAGGTTCCATGAATCTGCGGAATCCGAATCAAATCACTGAAATGACAGGAGAAACAGCGTTGCACCTGGCCTGTGTGCAAGGTCACGACAATGCAGTAAAAGAGTTGCTATATTTGCCCAACATCCTGGTCAACATGGTCGACGTCGAGGGTGCGACAGCCTTGATAATGGCATCACGGTCAGGATATGAAGGGGTGACTCGTCTACTCCTTGATCGTCCTGATGTCAACGTCAATGTACCGGATCGCTGGTGGAAAACAGCATTCATCAGCGCCTTTGACGAAGGCCACAAAGGCATAGTGGCGCTCATCATCTCTCATCCAGACATCGACGTCAATGTGGTGGATTATTACAAGGACACTCCTTTGATCAGGGCGTCAGAGTATGGCGAAGAGGATATGCTTGCTGTCTTGTTGTCTCATCCCGATGTCAATGTCAACGCGGTGAATTGGCGAGGGCGGGCAGCTCTGAACGAAGCGGCAGCAAAGGGGTCTGTAGGGAATGTGAAACTCCTCTTGTCTCATCCCCATGCTAACATTAATCTGGTGGACAAGGATGGAGACACACCCTTGAGCCTTGCGGTAAAGGGCAAATGGGGAGACCTGGTTGAGTTTCTCCTTGCGCATCCATCGATCAAGGTCGGGACCAGGGAGTTGGAGATAGCAAGGGGGAAAGGATGCCACCGCATCGTATCCATGCTTGAGGAGTTCTTAAACCCGTCTTAGGAGGGTTCTTCAACGCCGTTTGCAGAGTCTTTCTCACCTTTATGCACTATGTACCCTCATGAACATCGTGTTGAATTCAAAAAGGGCTCAGTCGCAACAGTGCGCGATATGATGTTGCCGTACGCCTTCCAACCTCATTCAACTTCGACACCTGTCGGAAGCCGTGCCGAATGCTCCACCCCTTCATGCCACCATTCAGGACACGGTGACAGACTTTTGGCAGCACACACATCAAGGCGAAGAACCTCGTGAAGCTTGGGTCAAGTGGACGGTTGAAGGCACAAAAGACCCTTGCCTAGATGTATGCAAAAGGCAGCGGCATATGGCCCATTACTTCTCCCCGTCCCTTCCGATGCATCGCCGTATCCCAAACAGGTCGACCTATATTGGAAGAAGCACCCCGCAACAACCATCTGCAAACTTGGACACACCCTGTATGGCTCGACGTCGAACCTCTCCACCTCGCCGCCTTCTTCAACCTCAATAATATCGGCTGGCTTAAGGGACATGCGAAACCAAAGCCTTCCGACGCGAGGAATAGCATCCCCACGTTCGGTAGGCTTGCGCGAGAGTGGGGTTGGCAGGTCGTTGGGCGTGGCGCATTTGACGCTGGCGTATGGGCGCGAAGTACTGCGATGGAACCGCAGACAAGCGCACCTTCCATCGTGTCCATATACCTTCCTTCATATCAATCCGGCCGACGAGAAGCGTACGGTCATGTCAACACTGGCAGCTGTACACGCGTATCGTGGAGCCCCTCGTCACTATTGTCCTACTCGGAGAGGTCGACCCGTGCTGTGAACGACGCTGCCACTAGAGAGGTCAATTTGAATGCAGCGGGCGACAATTGGAAGACTTCCATTTGGCGTGCATCAAATGGAGCAAGGCGACGACAGCGGTGGGGGTAGACTGGGTGGTGACAGTTGGTCTTCTCGCACGAGGATCGATAGGAAAGGTAAGTCGGAAGCTAGCAAACCTACTGTTTCACCTGATGACCCACTTCAAGGCAGCATCTAAATGGGACCGAACTTCGCTTGGAAACCAGAGTAGCTGATGCTCCTTGGTAGTAAAAAAGGACCAGTACTTGACTTTTGATACGACGCTATGTAGTCTTCGTAAAATCAATTGATTCCAAAGACGTAGATTTTCGGAACGCTGTCCTGATAGCTGATATGGCTCGACTTCACCTGCGCGTCAAAGCATGATGAGGAAGTTGCTTTGCCTCCCTTAAGCTGTCAGGGACCATCAAGGTTAGCATTCGCGGCTCGACAGGTAAACCGTGCTCGAATACTTTCCCTCATCCACTTTGGGCTTGACTGAACCCTGGGACCATGACGGCTGCTTGGCTATGGTGTGAATATGGTCCAATATTAAATACATTATGCTGGTTGTCAATACTGTTACCAATCTGAGTGAAGGTCGCGTTTAGAGACAAGGGCAAGCACCCTACAAATCGGCATGAAGAACAAGGATCAATGACCAACAATGATTGGCAAGACAATTCAATTCGAAAGCTACATACATGTCAGGCGTTCCTACAGACATTCGCTTCAAGTTGTGCCAGCCGACTCAACATCCACCGCAAAATAAGGCTCGACATTCTGCCTTATCGCTTCTGCCAAGAGACTGTAGCTTACAATGCCGTTTACTTACTACCAGTGGAACCATGTACCATTTGCTCCCCCTTTCCTCAATATCCCAGTCGATCTGAAATTTGAATGAATGAATTGGATGTGCTTGTAGAAAGAAGAGGCGTACCATGACCCCCCTAACAATTTGGTACGCAGGGGAACTGGAATCGTCTTCCAGGACGCGCTCGTTCAGGCGGTTCGTCGTCATGCCCTTCTTTGCCCGACCATATTTGTTACTTATAGGCCTGCAAAGGTTGGATACCCAATCCCAAAACATGTCGGGCAGCTCAGGGCGCAACGCTTCTGTGCCCAGCTCTATGCCTGACTTTTGGAAGGACGCAGATGCATGAGGGAGCTGGAGGTAGCCGAGAAGTCGTCAACTAGATCTCGAGTGTGAGGAGTCTGCTTGAGGATCGGAGGTGCGGTTGAGGCTATCCACAGGATTGCGATATCGATCTGAGAGACGTATCCCTCGCGAGGTCGGGTCTGGATCGTGTCTGGACAAACGAAGTATGGGGGCCGTGCACTTGAGAAGTTTGCTACAGCCTGGAGGAGAGGGAAGCGTCGAACATTAATGAGGGGGAGGACGTGTTGTAAGTCGGCATATCTGGTGTTGGTTCTCATCGATCCGAGTCGATGCTTCATCAAGGAGCGCCAGAACGAAGCTTGTCGACGATCTTGAAGCCAGGCCATACGACGACTCGGTGTGGCGGGGAGGTTGAGTAGATATGGTTGTAGTCGTCTTCAATACCTCTGCTTCTGGTCCCATGAGGGTGTTGGTTTACTGACGGAGCTCGACACGGTGAGGGAGCAGAGACGGCTGGAGCAAAATCCTGCGACAATGTAGCTGGGAGTGTGGTGCGCCATATGAAGAAACAGTCTCCTTCAACGGAGCCCAAATCTTGCGCGGGTGTTTCGTACAGGCCCGCTTGGACTACGACCGTTTCCGTTGGCGTATGGTGGACGGACTCCCGACGCGCGTTGACACCAAGGTTGGAATGACCTGGGTGAAAGAGCGATGACGTGAAGAGAACGGTAGGGGGTACGAGTGGGCGTTGAAGACGTTGGTAAGGGCACGCCTTGTGTTGCCTCCACCAAGAAGGCTTAGAGCATCGTAGTTCGGTGTAGAGACGAAGGCAACAGCTCCTGTCAAGTGGTGGCGCTCATGGCCTGCCAGAAGTCGAATAGACATTGCTACACGTCCTGCTCAAAACCGGAGCGTTGTGTTGCTAGAGGATAACTACTCAGCACGCATATTATTGAACGCCCATGAAGGACATACCAAGGGGTATCTGTCGCTCCAACGAAGACCTATATAACGAAGCCAGAACAAGGCTCGTCCTCGTCCACAACAAGCTTAGTGAGCAGGCAGTTCGTAACCGAGATCTTTTGCTTTTTCCTCGGGCTCTACTCGTTTGGCTCGCTAGGATATACGCTGGCTTTGAGATGGGGTTTTCTGTGTGATGATAGGTTTAGTTTACTATCATTGTTACAAGGATCAAAGAAGGGCATGCTTCGGTAGTGCTCGAGGCTGAGAGGGGTGGTCGGAGGCTCACGAGAAGCGGGGAGGTGCGATAGCTCACCGTTGCCTTCATGTCCAGAGGCGCTGGGAGCTCGGCTTTCGCTGTTGAGAGCGATAAAGCAGCGCACAGAGGTCTTTGGGTGCCAAAGACGCGTGAAGCTGAGCGACTGTACGTATTTAGTGAGGAGGGGCATTGTAGATTGGTTGTGGCGGTTCGAAGCAACCCGAGCAAGACAGGGGCGTGAGACGAAGGATGACGCGGTTGGGTTAGGGCCACTTCTTCCGGCGCCTCTCCTCTTCTTGCCAGCCATGGACGTCCACCACACCTACCCTTTCTCAATGACCATACTTCAAACTGTGCTCTAGATGCGACTCACCTCATGGAAGTGTGAACTCTGCCGTCTCGTTGGCTGAAGCAATAGGCAACGGCAACCCAACAGCCATCTCAGCGGTTCGATCGAACACCAACCGCTGAACGCATACCTGCACTTTCTGACGAGCTCTACAGATCATGGCAGGCATGGCGTCCCAGTCTCTACCAATTACGCCCGACGACACTCCTCCCATTGCTTCAAATCAGTGAAGAACCCTTTAGTGTTGCTGGGAAGGATTTCGAGTCGGCCAGCTTCTCCCCGTTCCCAAATCTCTTCAGGCGAGGGGCTCAGAATGGGAGAAGTGGTAGGCGCTTATGTGCAGATTGTATTGGGCACGATATGGTGACATTTTTGCAACCAGTGAGTACTTTCACTTGCCTTCGACCGCCATCGCCTATCGACTTGATTAGCGTCCTGTTTGTCATGCCATTCAGGCCGGCGCGTCAGATTGACCGTCCATACTCCTCTTTCGCTTTCGCTACAGCGGAAGCTGACTACGTTCACTACCCCAGCTCTCGACATGTAACCAATTATCATGCCGAATATCATCCAGATTCCATATGACCATTCACTTTTGACGAGGCCAGAAGACGATACTATCTCGAAAAGATGCGGCAGCCAGCAATCTGGTTTCGTTCTACCATACACCCTCGGGACTAAGCTCCCACAGCACCTCACCATTGTCTGAAACATCTCTTTCACTTCTTTGGCCCGGAAGCCTAGTTCCCGAGTGCTAATACTCTGCTATCATGGCGCGCGACTGGTTTCTCGGTTTCTGCATCCCCCGTGGTCAACCTCGCTTGCAGATCCTTGATACCGCAGGCAAAGAATAGGCATATGGGATTCGATCTCGGCAGTACAGCAAGGCACAGCTGGTCTTCCATCCCGCAGATCGACGAGCTGGAGGTGACGAACAAGGATAAGCTGAGACGCGTCCTATCAGCATGTCGTCGGCACCCGAAGGAATGTAGCGGGTAGCGCTACTCTCGCCAGCACGATGCACATTGTGAGACTTTGGAGGATTTGGGATGGGTGAGTCTTATCGCCCTACGAAAGATCGCTGCTCGCTGACTTGACTTATAGTGCCAGCTCGCCACAAACTAAAATCCAACGTCACTATCTGGTGTATCTCGGGATGATTTGTTTGGCGTAACAGTGGGTATCCCCTGTGCCTGCGTCGTCTTTGGCCCTATGATAAGGAGTGGCTTCATTTGTCATGCCCATGGATCCTTCCCGTCGCTCTCATGCAAGGTATGTATGTGCTCAACTGGCTGTGTGACCAATGCTTGACTTCTGTTCGCTTTTACAGCCTCCTTTCTCTTCGTTGTGTGCACGGGTGTATCCAAGCTGCTGCAACCGACCTCGAAGCACAGCGCTTGGCTCGGAAGGGACGGAGAGAATCAATGCCTGCATGTTGTCGCGCATGCTTTTTCACCGCGATCGAGACCGCTTATACGCTGTGCCTCTGGCGTTGGCCTTCACCCCTCCTACCAAAAACCCAGTTGAATCGACGGGCGCCTAATTCCTCGAGGCATCTAAATTTGGACCACTTCACGTGGTCACTGCACACCGCCGAGCCAACACCGCAATCGATGGACGCTCGTTGACCTCTATCCACCACCATCTCGTGCACACTTGACGGCAACAGCCCTCCACCCCTCCTTTTTCAGCAGGATGGTGAGTTCTGTCGGTTCAGGGTAAAATCGCTCGCTAATTTGTTGTTAGGGAGCCGTCCTCAGCCAGGTGCTTTGGGGTGTGCAAGTAACTGGACCTCTCAACGTTGCGGCCAGAGATATCAACCAGGTCCACAACTATTATAATCGGGTAGAATCATCGAACGATGCTAGCATTCCGCTCATCCTCGAATTGGTACCCAACTTTCGGGGGATCCAGATCGCCACCTTGGGTCGAGCAACGCCAGGGACAGGCCTATGGATCGTAGAGTGCGAGATGTTTCGTTTGTGGCTGGATCCCGATGGCTGGCTAAGGATCATGTGGGGCTACGGTATGCGTGAGTTAACCAACAAATCTTGTCCGCACAGACGACTAACCGTGCGTTACAGCGGGCGCTGGCAAGACCGTCGCAGCGTACGTCGACTCTTCCATTGTCCTTGCCAAATTTACTTACGCTTCGAACAGATCTATCGTGATCAACGCACTCGAGGTCCACGCCAGCCAAAGCACGTCGCCTGTTTGCGTTTGCTATATCTACTTCCGATACAGCGACCACACCAAGGCTACGACGCAATCGTTTCTCGAAGTCCTTGTCAAGCAAACGTTGGAGCGCCACCCCGGCTGTCTTCCCCTCTTCAACGAGGTGTATGGCAGGCACATCCGCGAGAAGACGCAGCCTAGCGAGGAGGAGTTACTCGGCTTACTGCGGCAGTTCACCAGTACCATGGTCACCTTTTACTTTCTCGACGCACTCGACGAGGCACCTACAGCAATTCAGATCGAGATCATCCAAAGGCTCACATCGCTGAACGTCAAGCTATTCATCACCTCTCGACCACTCAAGGATGTGGAGGCAGCGTTTCCCAACGTCCATCGCTTCCCCATTGTCGCTCAACCTTCAGATATTGACCTCCATATTGAGAAAGAAATTTCCCTTAGCGGGAACCTTCGTGCCATCCTTGAACAAGGCGGAGCATCACTGCGAGACGAGGTCTATACTTCAATCAAGGAAAAATGCGGTGGAATGTGAGTGATAGTCCTCCCATACTCGCGCGTTCCATTTGACTGGTGACCTTGCAGGTTTCTCCATGCTTCCTTGCAGCTGGCAACTCTTCGCGAGTGCCCAAACGTCCGTGAAGTCAAAAAGACGCTCGCGACATTCCCTTCCGACATCGATGATCTCTACTGCAAGACGTGGCAACGCATCCTTGACCTGGCACCAGCCAAATCCCTGCTGGCGAGGAACACCCTTACATGGGTTGTACACGCAACACGGTCGTTGACAATAGAGGAATTACTAGAGGCCGTGGCGACCTGTCCAGACACCCACAGGTTTGAGCAGGATCGTCTGGTTCAGGAGGCAACTCTCATTGGGCTTTGTCACGGATTGGTGGCTGTCGAGGAGAAGACTCGGTTGGTTCGGCTTGTCCGTACGTCCTCAATTCCTACACCTGTTCCATCATTGAGTTTGGCTTGCAGACTATACTGCCAAGGATGTATTGGAGCGGCTCATCATAGAAACCTTTCCACAACCTCACGCACTCCTTTCGGCCGTCTGCTTGGCTCGACTCGCTGACAGTGGGTTCCTGCGCACAAAGCTCAATCAAAAAGATGAATTAGAGGCAGCCTTGGAGGCTGAACCCTTCCTCAGCTATGCCTACAACTCCTGGTCTGCTCATGCCCGACAATCACTTACTGATCCTCTTACCACAAGCCGACTGACCGACTTTGTTGTGAACTGCCACGCATTTCCCGTCTCATATCAGCGATTGTGGTATTTTGGCTGCTTCGAAGTGCTGGGCCCCCTCCATCTTGTCGCCTATTTCAACCTTCCGATCACACTGGCTGGTTCCGATAGCCTACGGAATCCCAACCAAGGCACTGCAAATCAAGGAGAAACAGCGTTGACCCTGGCTTGTATGCAAGGCCATGACGGCGCAGTGGAAGAGTTGCTGCATCTGCCCAACATATCGGTCAACACAGCTAACGTCGACAGAAAAACAGCATTGATATGGGCATCCGCAAAAGGACATGAAGGGGCAGCCCGTCTGCTCATTGCTTGTCCTGATCTCAACATCAATGCCGCCGAATATGATGGGTGGACAGCGTTGATCTGGGCCTCTTATAGAGGCTTCAAAGGCGTGGTGGCACTCCTCCTCTCTCATCCCGACATTGCCATCAATGCGGCCAATCAGAAAATGGACACGGCTTTGACGGCAGCAGCGAGGAATGCCCAGGAAGCGACAGTCAAACTGCTCCTTGCCCATCCCTCAATCCAGGTTGGTACCAGGGAGTTGGAAGAAGCGAAGGCCAGGAACCTTTGGGATGAAGAAAGGACCAGGGAAGCACGCTGTCGCATTGTCTCCTTGCTCGAGGAGTTCTTGAATCGAACTTAAGAGCTTAGAGTCCTGACTCCTGTACTATACATCCTTGTTCTCTTTCATACTTAAATTGAGTTATGATAAACTCTTCATATTCGAACATTTCCTGGCCTACTTCGAGCTTGATGCTCAATTTGTAAGACCACAGCAACCAAGCGACTAGGGCATGAAGATAGTTTGAATGCATAGGGGCAATATTGATGTCATCCCTGGTCTCTATTTGAGTGCAGCTAAAGGCTGATTCAGAGATCAGGCCCGAGGGTAGGTACTTTGGAAGTCAATGTGGACAAAAGAAATCAACGACGAACGATTGATTGGGAAAAACATCGCTCAATTCAAAGCCTACATCTCAGGTATTGCTACCTAGTCCTTACATGTCCCTGCTAACCCAACTTCTGCATGTACAAGCAGCCGTGACATCGTACCCTATCGCCTTCTCAAAGACCTGACTCGCATTGAAGTCAAGGTTAGAATCACCTGGTGAAGAGGTAGGTGTCAAAGGGGGGAGACAGGGCGTGAAGGTGAGTATTCTTGGGCTGTCGTGCTTCTTCCCGGCGTATGATTCGAAGCCACTAGCTCCAGTTGGGTAGAGTCGCTCATGGCCTTCTTTGTTATGCTAAAATCAACATGCTCAGCGTGTAAATCGTTGAAGGTTTGGGGTCGATCTACCATGAAGCATCCATCGCGTGAATGAGGCGCCATGGAACGAAGCCAGAACGAAGGTGACGTTCATCTATAGCAAGTTGGTGGAGCGGCATGTTCATAACCAGCAGCCTATTCTTCTCCTCAGGCTACTCACCGTTGGCTAGCTTGGGAAGGTCCAGGGACTTTATCTAGGTCAAAGGTATTTTAGTTCACTACTAATTTCAGCATAATTGAAGGGGAGTCACCTTCTCAGGGCTCGAGGGTAAGAGGATTAGCAAAAGGCTTCATGAAAAGAGGGCAGGAGGGTCGGCTTGCGCGTTTGAGATTGAGAAGTTCATGTCCAGAGGCACCATGAGTCTGGCATTTGCTGCTGAGACTCTGAGAGGGATAAAATCATTGTTCAGGGTACGCTTGGCGCCAAAGACGCGTGGGGACGTGTGGTGTAAGACCTTTGATAGACAGGGACAAGAATGGATGCCAGTGGTGGTTCGAAGGAACCCGGGAAGGACAGGGGCGTGAAGCTTGCATTGACGCGGTTGGGTTAGGGCTTATTCCTGCGAGCCTTCCACAAGCCCTGGCCCATCTGCACCTCTTCCGTGGTCATGTCTCGATCTATGGCGTCAAAGGCCTGAGTTGACGGTCTCCTCTGCTCTTCCTGGCCGCAAGACTGGGCCATGGTCTGCAAGAGACGGTGCAGAGGTCAGACCACAACTATACACCAACAGACCAAAGTTTTGACATTCGAACAGATAAAGGTGGCCAGCTCGTTGATTGAATGCACTCGTCTGCGATGTTCAGCTCGTCTATATCAGTCAAGGACATTCTCAAGTCGTTGGCAGGTTACACGATTCCACTGGCCATTGAAGGTCCCAGCTTGCGTTGGGGATCCATGGAGAGACCTAGCCGATATCGCCAGGATCTCGTGGCTTGCTGGGGAATATTGCAGGGTTTGAGCAAGTGAGTGGTGCTTTTGGCTCAAGATAGACGCTTCCTGACTGTATATAGCGTCCCGCTGACCTTTCTGACCCTGTGGCAGGAACAACGACCTCAAAGATCACGCAACCGTACCAATATCCGTAGCAAATCCAGACTCATGTTGTACCTATACGAGGCTTTCTGGACCTGCTCGTCGAGCAGCCTGTCAAACGTGGCCGAAACCTTTGTCCCCTTCCTCGCAAGGCATTTGCAAGCCTCGAGCCACCTTCCTACACCTTCCACATCCTCCTTCACCGGACTCGACAGAGCGCCAGGGAGACACAGGTCCCTGCCACTTCTCCCAGTCTCAACGCACCGTCGTCACCTTGCGGGAGTCAATCGAAAGCTTTTTAACCATCTTCTACGAATGCCATCTTCCTTCATATCTCTACTCGAGAAAAGGCGGCCAAGATTCGACCTACATATCGCTGCGAACATCCTCTCAAGCCTGGTCCGATTGGATGCAACACATTGCGAAGGATTTCCAAGCAGATGGGCCTAGAGTGCAGCATCGACGTACCGTTGTACCACCTGCAGGTCAACCGATATGCACCCGCCAGGCAACCATCCGAAGCCGTTGTTGGATGCCTTGCATTCCTGGCCCGACTTGGCTGTTCCACAGACCCGGTCTGCTCGACGTCGAAACCCGCCAACCTCCCCACCTTGTCGGCTTCTTCTACGCTATGCCACCCTTGTTTGCAAGAGGGGCACGAAGGCGCGGTTTAACTACTGCTTTCCCATTCGCAAATCAACCTCGACTTTGCCGGCTAGGGTGGTGATGGAGCCACAGTTGAGCTCCTTGTTCTCACTCATCTCCCCGGTAGCGTTGATCTGGCAGAGGAAGGTATGAGCATGGTATGGCTACCTTTGGCTGCATGCGTGCCTTGTGAGGTCCTCCTCTTCACGGGTTCTCTGCAGTTCAGCTCGAGTTAGCAACGACGACGACGCAGCGCATCAGAGAGAGGGGGGGAAGCAAGGCTGCCTTGTGATCCTGTGGTATCCCCTTGATCATCGACGGTCTCGTATGAAGATCATAATCATTGGCACAAGAGCAAGTCCGTCCCAGAAAAGGTAAGCCAGTCTTAATTCAACCTCTTGTATCACGCACTGACGCACTCCGAGGTTTGGTGCCATAGCTCGCTAGTGGTTCGCAAGTCAATTGCACCCATTCGCTGCACCATACTGGGTTGGTAACTATCAGCCTCAGGATGAGTGGCATCTTCTTGCTCTTGTCACAACGTCGGTCTATCTAACGCTCAGAGTTGAGGCAGCTCTCACCGAGTAGCATGGTACTTGACGCACCCTACCAGTAGATTGAGCTACGGTGTCCCATGTCTATGTAGCCCCCAGCAAATGCAACTATTTTCCAATGACACAGGTCCACCTCCGCGCGCTGCCGAAGGGGCTTTGAATTTGAGAGACTTTGGTGCTTGGGTTGCAGGTTGAAGGGCCAGCATCGGAGTTTTAAATCTGACGACGGAAGAGTGAGTGATCCGGTCCTCTTTTCCTTCTTCCTCTTTTTACATCGTCCTGGATATACTTGCCTCATAATGACGGGGGAGGACCTTCATAGAGAATGGAGGTCAGTTTTACTTGGGTTTAGGCTAGAGCTAAATCTAACACGGTCTATATTATAGATCATGTTTAGGTACCTGTGACTTGTGTTTAACACATTCAATCTCGACGTGGTTCTTCCCCCTTTTGGTGTATCCGTTTCCATCTCAAGCATGCAAGAATGAACTCGTCGAGCCGGGAGAGCGATGATAAAAATCTCTGGATGTACTTTGAAGTACGCCCTCTCACGTTATGTTCAAACAAAGTTCAGATCATTGACAAGAAGGGTAATTCACGGCGAGCTTCTTGGGACCCACACACAAGGTATCGGCCGGAATCTGCTTATAGCCACCTTAGCCTCTCGCTCTGCCTCCCCCGACCACACAGCTTGCTACGGAAGGTTGGTGCGGAGCAGCCACAATATGCCGTCCAGATCGAGCTCTTATCGATCGTCTCAACGACCATCGCCTCAACCTCATCTGACATCTGGTTCCAGATCGCGGAATCGGGAAACCATGGGTGAGTCGCATATCGAGTTCTTGATGAGCAGCGGCTGACCGACCGACGCATCTACAGAGAGGCGACACCAAAGCACAAGGGGACGTTCGAGGTCAAGATCTCCTCGTCATGAACGTTGGGCCTCGAATCCTCCAGGTGGATGGCACTCACCGCCGAGGTCTGACCGATCCAGGATGAGGAGCCGGACGCCACCACCAAGAATGAGCCGCCATCGCTCTTACAATTACCAGTATGAGGATCGACATGGCCGCGGGGGAGAGTAGGAGAGAAACAAGGGACAGACACAGTCGTTCTCCGCCTGCGAGACGACGGAGGGCTGAGAGAGCCTCAGAAAGTGTAAGAAAAGTCGATGGCGCATCCTCCCCCATGTTCATCACTGACGGCAGTGCCCGTGACTTAGACCTGGACAACCCGTGCGCGAAGTTCACCTCCAGCCGAAACGGGCAGGAGCAGGATGAGGCGAACGTCCAGGAGTCATACGCCTCCAAGCTACCGAACTCGGCAAGGACATTCTGCTTGGCCGGAACGAGGCGGGCAGGGAAGCTACGCTCACAGTCGAAGGAGTCAGAGCAGCGGTGTGTCTATGAGGAGCCCATCTCCTCCTTTCCCTCGACGAGATGATGAGCGTGGAGGCGGCAGGCAAGATCGTCGCCCTTCTAGGTCGGGGGGTTGGAATGAGAGTAAGGCTGGGGGCGCTTCCCACCACAAGCAAGTACATGAACCTTGGACCTCAAGTCGAGCAGGCGGACGTGCGTTGACCCTCTTTCCCTCCACTGTTGCGGTAGATTGTAGAAACTGACGATGACGGCTTAGACCAACAAATACCACTCCAGAACTATGGCACCACAAACATCATTGAAAACGCGGGGAATGTGTTGACAGGTCCCAACTATGGTTCGCAAATTTTTGATGCTATGAGGGCTGAGCTAAAATGCATCTAGGTGTTATCAACATGGTATCAAGCACCGTAAAATCAGCCGACGAATTTTTGGTATGCTCCCCCATCTCATCGTCGAGCCTCTCTCAACTCTATCTTGGGTATAGCATAACCTTTCGGAACGGCTCAAAGTCAGTACACGAGCAGACCACAGGTACTATGCACCCGACGACGAAATTACCTTGCGCCGTGGTCAATGCACTCCAGGCACTCATGTCAACATCCTAGACGGCATTATGCACTGGGCAACCAACATTTCACCCGATGGCGAAAGCGTCTTCTGGCTCTCAGGTCAAGCAGGTTCAGGGAAGACAACCATCGCCTACACCATTGCTTGCCGACTCGAAAACGGGATAAACAATGGTCGCAGCAATGTCAAACTGGGCGCAAGTTTCTTCTGCTCGCGCCAGTTCATCGATACAAAATCGGCGTCGTGGATCGTTCGTACGATCGTCTACCAACTCGCACTTAGGTCAACGTCTTTTCAAGCTGCTCTGAAGAAGCATGGAAAGTTTGATACGGTCGACCATGGCCCAAAATCCCAGCTCATGGGTCTCCTCGCTGAACCACGGGAGAAGTCTGCACCAGAACGGCTGGCGGAGGAAGAGCCGTGCTATGTCATCTCCATTGACGCTCTAGACGAGTTGGTGGGAAGGGGTGGAATGGAGTTTCTAGGCACTCTGTTTGACGTTGTCGAGCAACATGATCTGTCAGGAATCATGTTCTTCGTCACCAGTAGATCTCACCCAGTTTTGGTCAAGCGGATGGAATCATTCTCGAACAAAACGGTCTGCCGCCTCGAAGAGGTACTGCTCGAGGAAACCAGCGCTGATATCAAACTGTACCTCAACCTGAACCTCGCCCAATGCGCCACCACGCAGCAGATCCAGCAACTCGTATCAGATGCGGGCGGACTCTTCATCTATGCGGCCACCGTGGTCGAGTTTATGAAGGATCGCGGCGTTGAGGAGCAGAAGAGTGTGCTGAATGGGATTCTCTCCACTTCTTCAGCTGCAGCTCGTCGGCGTTCTCGTGGTGTAACTGCCACATTGGACGATCTCTACCTACAGATTCTCGAGACGTGCCTCGTTGATCCACGAGATCGCAACGACCCCGATGTATTCCAGGATTGCCTATTCGTTCTTCATACCTTCCTCTGCACCATCGATCGCACCTCACCCTCAGTCGCCGTCGATATCCTCAATGCAAGCAGTGGTGATGGCGATGCTACCTTTGATGCTGGTGTCGCAGAGGGCGTTCTGCATCGACTGCACGCTGTCCTCTACAGCCAAAGCGGACAAGTCATGTTCTTCCACAAATCCTTCTCCGATTTCCTGTTCGACAAAGGCCGCTCCCAAAAGTTTTTCTGCGATCAAGAACAACATCACCGCCGTCTTATCCATGGGTGCTTTGGAATTATGACGAGGCAGCTGCGATTCAATATTGCGGACATCCCAAGTTCGTACCTGATGGATCGCGACAACCCAACACTGCCCACCAGCGTCGACATCAACATCTCAGCTTCTCTCAGATATGCATGCGGGAACTGGAGTGCTCACCTGACGCTCACAACCCCACGAGGCGAAGCAGCGAATGACCTTACAAGAACCCTGCAAACATTCCTTCAACTTCCAGTCTTGTTTTGGATGGAGTCAATGGGCCTGTTGGGCCAGCGTGGGCAGTGCCATGGTATGCTACGTGATGCTCAACTGTGGATGTCAAAGTCCAAGGTGGGTTCGGTTCATTCGATTTTAACGCCTAAGCTAAGACACCTATTACAGAACCCAACAGGGCTGGCTGACACGCTGGCAGACGCAGCAGCGTTCTCGGCCTATCACGATTTCAGCAAGGCAGCATTGTCGACACCCCATCTTTATCTCTCTTCCCTTGCCACCTTCCCTCAACGCTCCGTCATTGTACAGAACTGGAGACTACAGTTTGGTGGTATACCTGGGTTCACTGGTGCCCAGGTAGAGGGCCAGGCCGCCCTAACCCGCATCAATGTCGGAGACCAAGTGTATTGCCTTGCAGTCTCTCCCAATGGTGCCAATGCTATGGTCGGGACACTTGAAGGGCTGGTGCAAATATGGGATTTGGTAACAGGAGAGGAGTTGTGGGTTCTCAAGGGGCTGTAACGCCCGGACCGTCACACTGACATCATCCTTCCACATTTAGGCTGGTCGTGTCTATAACGGTCAGCCCCTTTCCTTCCCTTATATATCCCCAACCTCGCCTAGATTAGGATTATCTCTTTCTTCCCCTTTTCCCATCATCTCTTTCATCTTCCATTTCTAGCTAGACCTATCATCACTATCTCGACTACAAGAATACACGTTTGTCCTATTCATTTGTCTGCGCTGAGTGAAGACTACGGTCTTACACTTTTTTTTTGAATACAGACAACGTACACCGCCCGCCGCCCACCGCCCACCGCCATTTTTCGCAACCGCCCTCGCCGTTTACTGCCGCCGTCCCCCTGCTGTAAGTTCATCACCGTCCATCGCCGCATCGCGCTGAGGTAGCTAACCTCAGATGAAGCGATCCACAAGGGGCCGCTCTCGCGCCAAGACCCCACCCGTTCTTGCTCCCAACGAGGAAGAGGTCGACTTCTCAAGCACCTCAGACGACGACAGGAGCGCCTTGGGGCGTTACATAGACTCCACCGACCTCGCCGCCTCTTCATCTCGCCTAAACGACCTCGCCGCCTCCTCGTCTCGCTCAGACGACCTTGCAGCCTCGCCATCAGGTCTGGACATTCTCGCCGCCGCTGCCTCCTTGCACCCCGACGACGAACACTTGTCGTCCCGCTCACCAAGTCCTTCACGAACTGTCCGAGCCAACGACCTCTCTCCCCGATTAGCCTACGACCCTCCTCTCCAGCCGAACAACCTCGTTCCGCAATCCTCCAACAATCCCCCGCCCCAACAATCCACCGTCCCAGCCACCAGTACCAGTGGGTTGTCACCCCCTGGAAGAAATCCGGGTTCTACGTCGACACCCGCACCGAGCGCTACTGGACTAGCGGACTCTGGAGATTTGCAAGGCCTTAAGAACAACGTTCACTCCTCGACAGAATCTATCCCCGCCCTCGTCTCCGCTTCCTCCTCATCCTCAGGCGAGGACATTGTCATTTCCTATCCTCGCCCATCCACCCGCCTTGTTGCCGACATGTCGTCTAAGTCAGCCACCATCACTACGTCGCACGGCAAGCCACCCGTCGTCTCTGCGGGTACTATCACCCCTGAGCTTTGCGAAGATTTCGAGAATGACTGCCAGTATTACTTCAACGAGAAGTCCATCCCCGCCGACAAACAAGTTGCGAAGATCATCCACTGCTTCCAAGGCATCATCGAGAGGACGTGGCTCAACAACAACCGCGATCGTCTCATCGCCCTCAGCTTTAAGGAGTTCATGGCTGAGTTTCGCGACAACTCATTGGAAAGCGACTGGGCCCGTCAACTGGCCACCAAGCTTCGCGGCTACCGGCAGAACGGGGTCGACTTCCGACTGTGGGCCAATGATTTCTATTCCAAGGCCCTGCTACTCTCGAAGACCAGTCGGGCGATGACCAAAGAGAAGATCATCAGCGATCTCACGATGCTCTCAGACGACCACCTTCGTGCGCGAGCTGAGAAGACCGAGTTCGCGAACATAACCAAAGTCAACGCCTTCATCAACGCAATTGCCGCCGAAGATCACTCCCTCCGCCAGGACGCCAAATATTTCAACAACCCTTACAAGCGTCTGAAGGGTAACAACGGTCGCCCCAGAGCTCCTCAAGGGAGTGGAAACACTTCCTCCTCCTCCGGCTCCTCGACTTCCCTCACTCGATCTGGTGGTAAGCGCCCCCCTGCGCTCACCGACGCCGAGAAGAAACTCCTCTCAGACAACGACGGTTGTTTCAAGTGCAGGTTGCCATTCGTTGGTCACCAAACCGCAGGCTGCCCCAACGACTTCCCCACCAAGGACAATGTCGTCCTCGTTACCCAGGTGTATGTCGACTCGCTTAACCCCAACAAGAAGGGGAAAGCTCGAACGGCGGCCATTGCAGCCATCACCCACGGTTTCATCGAAGATGTTGACAAGGACGCTCGTGCTATAGCGACTGCGCTTACGGAGGACGTTGTTGATGACGACTTTGTGAGTTCTATCTTTTCCTTACCGACTTGGACTTGGGACTGTGTCACCTTCGGGAAGAATGACCAGTCGTTTGCGTCGTCATCGTTGTTGGACGGAGGCTCATCTTTGGTTCTCATTAGTGAAGCATGTGCGACTCGACTCGGCCAACGACGCCGCCGCCTGAAGACACCTTTCATGATTACGACTGCCATTCCTTCTATACCCGACTCAGAATCTTTTGCCCAAGACCGCACAGTGTTCCGTTTCTTTATCAATCTTTCTTTGGGCTCGCAAGATGGACTATGGACCTCTAGACCTGTACCGGCTGTGATTGTACCTCGACTCGTAGACGATGTAGATATTATTTTGGGTTTACCTTGGTTGAAATGTAATAAGATTGTTTTAGACTTCGATAACGGCACTGCAGTGCACAAGCCATCAGGTTACGATCTGAGGAGTCCACCCAAATTCAGGCCGAGGAGTTCCTTCCAACCACGGAAAAGGCTGACTAGGGCTGATCTAGAGAAGATCAAACAAGACCATCGTGCGATGATCAAGGAACTCAAGGCGACGCTGTTCGCTCGAACCATCGTCTTCGAGGACGTCTTAACATCTGACGGTGCCAGGGAAGCTCCGGTTCATCGAAATGTGGCATTGCTTAGAGCGACCATCGAGGATATCAACGAGAAGGAAGCCATGCGAGAGCTCGACGAACGTATTCGGAAGGAGTTTAGCGACGTCTTTGGTCCTGTGCCCCACACGTCGCTACTGCCTGAACACGAACCTTGTCGGGTTCGCCTGAAGGATCCGAATATCACCCTTGACGCAAGGAACTACTCTTCCCCAAGGCGGTACAAACAGGCTTGGAATACCCTCATCAATGAACACTTGGCAGCAGGTCGTATAAAACTGTCGACTTCCAGGCACACCTCTCCCTCCTTCCTTGTTCCCAAATCTGACCCTGAGGCGCTCCCGAGATGGGTCATCGACTTTCGTAAACTGAATGCCAACGTTGTACCGGACGCCTTTCCCCTACCCCGAATAGATGACATCCTAACTGATCTGGCTAAAGGGCGCTACTGGT
Organism: Coprinopsis sp. MPI-PUGE-AT-0042; assembly: GCA_020736565.1. Classification (NCBI taxonomy): domain Eukaryota; kingdom Fungi; phylum Basidiomycota; class Agaricomycetes; order Agaricales; family Psathyrellaceae; genus Coprinopsis; species Coprinopsis sp. MPI-PUGE-AT-0042. The sequence goes on from JAHBOF010000151.1 coordinate 81,713, forward strand.
GCAAATTCGACATGACCAATGCCTTCTTTCAAACACGCTTGCATCCGGACGATGCGCACCTGTTTGCAACGATGACCCCGATGGGAGCCTACGACTGGGATGTTATGCCTATGGGATACCGTAATGCTCCTGCAGTACAACAGAAGAGGATGACGGGTGCATTGCGCCCAGGTATTGGTGAGTTCTGCCATGTTTTTGTAGACGACACAGCGGGATGGGCCAGAACACTGTTGGAACTTGAGAAGAACATCAGGTGGATCCTCGAGACGTGCCGTAAAAAGGGACTGTACTTGAATGGTAGTAAGTCTGTGATTGTTGCGACGGAAATGATATTCTTAGGACATCACATCTCCCGAGATGGTATAAGGCCTGACGCGTCGAAGGTGCAAAAGGTAAAAGACTGGCCGACTCCTTCCTCGGTCACACACGTTCGAGCTTTCCTGGGGTTGGTCAGATACATGGGGGCTTTCCTGCCTCAACTTGCAGAGTTCACGTCGGTGCTCGACCCTCTCACACGGGATGAATTCAAGAAGAATTTCCCTGAGTGGACTTCTGCTCACCAAAAGGCATTCGATTCAATCAAGAAGCTGGTACTTGGCGCTGACTGTCTGACGGTAATTGACCATAACAATATGGGCGACAACAAGATCTTCGTGACGACGGATGCCAGCGACACCCGATCTGGTGCTGTCCTTACAGTCGGAACCTCCTGGGAATCTGCGCGACCGGTAGCATTCGATTCTATGACGTTCAAAGGCGCCGAACTCAACTACCCAGTCCACGACAAAGAAATGTTGGCTATCATTAGGGCCTTGCGCAAGTGGCGAAGTGACCTTATTGGGCTCCCGTTCACGGTCTACACCGACCATCGAACACTCGAGTATTTCCACACGCAGAAGGATCTTAGTCGTCGCCAAGTTCGCTGGATGGAATTCATGTCCCAATACGACTTCCGGATTGTCTACGTCAAAGGAGAAGATAACTCTGTTGCAGATGCCTTGTCAAGGACGGAGTTTGAGGAGGACTAGTGATCACCACGGGTAAACCCCGGGTGTCGGGACCTCAACCCGTACCCGCACCGTGGCCCAAACCCGCACCGAGACTGGGTTAGGGTTGAAAGGCGGGTTTGGCGGGTACAGGTGAAACCCCAGGGTTTGTTACGGGTTTGTTGAGAGAACGCGCCCGCCTTTCTCAACGATTGAACATGCGTTGAAGAGATGTAAACGAGGGCTACAATTCGACGTGTTAAATGTTGCAATTGAGTCAGTACTGGGCGCGCAATGCTGCTTGGGGTGTCCCAGCTCAAACGCAAATCTTGAGCCACTACCTTCGCCGTCAGTTACGCGTGTGGGTGCGTCCAAACCGTTTTCATTAGGGCTTCAAATCCATGTCTTTATCTCCCAAACACGAGCTGATTCGGGCCCACCACGAGGCTATCAATGGTTGATGTCCTCCTGACAGTTCCTAAACTCAAAGTGCAATGGTACTCCAACAACTTGCTCGATTGGAAAGCTGTTTCCTGCATATTATAGAGGCTGTCCATAGCTAACTTTCGATATAATCCGCTTGCATAATAAGTAACAGGTACTTTCAGCACATGTGCCAGCTCATGTGGCAGCGACTGGAATGTATTCCAGGCACTGGGCACCTCCCTGTTGCCTGTTTGTGACGCATAAGGCATCTTTCGAAAGCTAAGAGCGCCAGCTCTCCAACGCCGGTAAAATCAGGCCTATCGGGCACCTTTTTGCGGGAGATCGAGCCCTCGCAAGATTGCAGCATCCGGCTCTTTCCCTTTTGGGCCAAACCCGCACCCGCGGGTCCGGTTTTTGATGGGGTGCCCATTCGGTAACCCGTACCCGACCCGCACCGGGGTAAACCTGCCAACCCGCGCGGTTTTCCCAACCCGTGGTGATCACTAAGGAGGACCCAAGTCATGATCTTACAGGCAACCATATCATCGATGAAATCGAGAATGCACCTCATTTGGTACCAGTCTGCGTGGCTCGAGCCTCTACAGATCCGATGACGACTTCTGAAGCCTTGGCAGACGACATTCTGGACGAAACGGAACTACCGAAGCCTGCCAAGGAGTCGAGACTGCTACGGATTGTTGACCCAAACTTTGTCGCGAAAATCAAGGAGGCGTACAAAGAAGATCCGTGGTGTGTAAAACTCTTACGCATGAATGAGAACTCTCCGGTTGCTGGACTTGTCGAAAAGAACGGACTATGGTTTTTGAATGACCGACTGCTCGTGCCGAACCTCCCCATAATTCGAGCACGTATTTTTCAGCTGGCTCACGATTCATTAGGCCACTTTGGGTTCAGGAAATCATTTGCTTCCCTGCAGCGTTCCTTCTATTGGCCGAACATGAGGAATCACCTTGAGAAGACCTACCTCCCGAGCTGCGACGAATGCCAAAGGAACAAAAGTCCTACTTCTAAACCTCATGGTCCCCTGCACCCCCTTCCTGTGCCCGATGACGTTGGACAGGCGATTGCGATGGACTTTGTGGGCCCTTGTCCAATGGACGAGGGTTACGATACCATCTTGACCATCACCGACTGACTGGGAGCTGATGTTCGTTTTATTCCGTGCAATGCTACCGATTCGGCAGAGGACATTGCGGACAAGTTTTTTGAAATTTGGTACCTCGAGAATGGCCTTCCTTCGAGCATAGTTGCCGATCGCGACACACGATGGACCTCTGCATTCTGGCAACGACTCCATAAGCTTTCAGGCATCAAACTACTGCTCTCCTCTTCCTTCCATCCAGAGACCGACGTGAAGAACACTACTGCGACTAGCGAGTAGATGTCTTACCGAGTAGCTTGTAGGCTTAACTGGTAGGTTAAAGTGATAGAGATTATAGTAGCTACCAGCGTCCTTATATACATATTGCGTGTACTAATAATAGAGCAGTGTAAGGACTGAATAAGCAGTCACATGAGTGACAAGTAATCATATGAGTCAGTATGAGTCGTGAAGACGATAGAATGACGAATACTCTAGATGTCGCATAGCCTCATAAGAATGTATCTAGGAGAGTCCGAGTCGGAGTAATCCGAGTCGGAGAGTCGCGAGAGTCGCGAGTCGAATCTAATCTACATAAGATAAGATCAACACTCCCCCTCAATGAGTGCATCTCCTGACGAGTGTACCCATTGGACTAAGACGAGTAGAACTCAAGTCCTAGTAATCCCCTGAAGTGTTCAAACTTCACACGTCCCAACGGTTTGGTGAAGATGTCTGCGATATTGTCATTGGTGTCAACTCGCAAGACTTCGATGTCTCCATTCTCGATGAGTTCACGGATGTAGTGAAACTTGACATCGATATGTTTCATGCAACGTTCCTGGATAGGATTGTTGCTGATGAAGATAGCACCGTTGTTGTCGGAACAGATAGGGATTGGCACGATGATCGGCATGCCAAGCTCTTTGAACATGTGCTTGAACCACATCACCTGTCGACTACAGTCAGACACAGCCATGTATTCGGCTTCGGTGGAGGAATTAGCGACAGTCTTTTGAGCATGGGAAATCCAGCTAATGCTAGCGTTTGCCAACATCACCATGTTTCCAGTCGTAGATCGGCGTGCAACCAAATCTGCGGCGTGATCAGAGTCCGAGTAGGCGATCAATCCATTTTGGGATGCGCCATCAAGAACCAGAGCGTAGTCCATAGTTCCTCGGAGGTATCTGCATATGTACTTTGCCTTGCTGATGTGTTCCTCGGAAGGATTAGCTGCGAATTGAGACAGCTTGACAACGGCGTAGGCAATATCTGGGCGAGTACCCAGCATCAAGTAGAGCAGAGATCCAATGATCGACTGGAAGTAGTGGCGTCGTTTCGTATCGACAGGTCCAGTATGTTCGAGAGGCCTATAACCCTCGACCATAGGTGTGGGTGCCGGTCGGCAATCCTTCATATCAAAACGTTCCAGGACTGTGCCAAGATAGGCTGATTGGTCCAGACGGATATTTTGTCCGTCACGTCTGATCCTCATTCGTAAGAACTCGGTTGGATTTTCGAAGTCTCGACATTCCCACTTGAGCTTGAACGCCTCTTTCTTGGCATTAACAAGTCTCTTGTTAGGACCCGCGAAGATGAGATCATCGACGTAGGCAATCATGATGACAAAGCCACCATGTCCATCCTGAAGGATGAAGATTCCGGTATCGGTCGATAGTCGTTTGAAGCCAAGAATCTTCATCGACTTTGCAAGTTCCATGTACCATGCACGGGATGCTTGCTTCAGACCATAGATAGCACGAAGGAGCCGGTACACCTTGTGCTCTTTGCCCTTCATGACAAAGCCTTCGGGTTGACGCATATAGATCTCCTCATCTAGTTTCCCATAGAGGAATGCGGTCTTGACATCGACCCCGGTGATGTGCCAATCCTTGAGAGCTGTGAGAGCTAACATGGTTCGGACTGATTCGAAACGAACCACCGGTGAGAAAATCTCGTTGTAGTCGATGCCTTCGATTTCTTGGAAACCCTTGGCAACAAGTCGGGCGCGTTTACGACCGTCAGATTTGACGTCGAATACCCAGCGATTGGTAATCGCTTTGCGACCTTTGGGAAGATCGACCATTTCGAATACATTGCGTTCAGAGAGTGCCTTTAACTCATCTTTGCAAGCATCGATCCATCCTTTCTTCTCCTGCGGTGGCATCCGCAAGATGTCTTTAAACGTCCACTCGCGTGGAGCGCTATCGACAGAAGGAACTGAAGGCAAAACCGCTTTAGAAAGCAGGAAATGCATAAAATTAACTCCCCCTTCACGCGTCAAGCGTTCTAAGTCCTCAGGTATGTCAAAAGTCGAATCAGATTCACTTTCGGACACTGGAGTAGCAGGTTTCGGCGTGGGAACACCTTTTTCCTTGCTTGCAGCACCTTGATTAGATCCAGATGGCCGTCTGTCATCTTTATCAAGTGCTTTTCTCCGATCCGTCTGATGCTTTTCTGTCGGAGTTTTATTTCCGTAGACATCGCCAGGCTGAGACTTGGTTTGGGTCCGATTCCGCGCAGATCTCCTTGGTTCATCACCAGGAGCGTTTCCCGGCGCAGGGTTCGGCGGGTGCTGGTCAGCTGGTTGTTCACCAGCATTCCGATCGTCGGCACGATCAGGACCGCTACCTCTTTTAGGGGTTTGGGAGTTTGATGGACGAGGAAGGAAATCATCGTTGTCATCATCATCTTCAGATTCAGATGGAGGTCCATCATTGCCAAACGAGGAAGGTGGGTAGTCTTCAACTCGTGGTTGGTCTTGAGGTGCTTTCGCATCAGGACACCTTGGGAAGTGAAGTTCATCAAAGCGAGCAGTCGTCGCCTTGAATAGAACGTTCCTTGGTGATCTCATGAAGAGATACGCCTTCATGCCTTCGGGGAATCCTAGGAAGATCATATACTCCGACCGTGGAAGGAGCTTGTTAGATCGTTGTTCCTTGGGAATATACACCCAGGCACCACATCCGAAGACTCTCAATTTAGAGACGTCTGGAGCTTCTCCTTCTACAGCCTCGTGTGGAGTAATCCAACCAAGACGCTTGAGAGGCGTCCGGTTATACACGTAAATGGCGTATAGAACAGAAAATTCCCACCATGATGGAGGTAGGCAAACGTCGTGACGCATTGACTCAGCCTTCTCCATGATAGTGCGATTGAAGCGCTCAGCGCGTCCGTTCTGCTGATGCATATACGGAGCACTGATCGATAGCTTGATTCCTTTTGATTTGAAGAATGCTATGAGTTCTTCATTGATGAATTCTCCACCACCATCCACCTGCCATTCTTCGATTTTCTCATGGTATATGGTTTCGACCATGGTGACGAAATCTTTGATCGCTTGTATTGATCCACTCTTCTGACGAAGAAGGACACACGATCCACGACTCGTACAATCATCAAAGAAGGAGATGAAGTGTTTGAACTTGTGGTATGATTCGACGGAGAATTCTTTCAGATCCGAATGGATCTTCTGGAATCGGCGCTTCGCACGCTTGCTTGAAGCTGGGAACGGCTCAAGCGTCATCTTCCCTTGCGCGCATCCGCGACACAAAGGTTCATGTTTGGGAATTTCCACCATAGGTGGGAAGTTCGTGGTATGCTTTTTGGCTCGTTTGAGCACTTCCCGCGATGGGTGACCAAAGCGTTTATGCATGACCTCGTAATCGACAGGTGGTCCGGAGACCTTCTGCACTTCTTTCAGCGATCCGTTGGAGTTCTTTACAGACACCCAATAAATCGTGTCGTCCGGATGAAGTGGATGACCCTTAATGAGATTTCTCCCATCAGAATCGTTGATACCCATGGATAGGGAATCGCCCCAAAGAGTAGTCTTGGGTTGACTCAAGAAAGTTCCCGTAGAGAACAATCGAGTCGATAGGTTGGGGATGTGATATACTGGTTCGATGATTGATTCTACGTCTCAATCGTTACCATCAGCACCTTTGATAGTGTGAATCACTCGAAGCTTTCCAATTCCTTTTATGGACAGGGTAGTACCCTTGGAAGCGGTGTTAACCGATGGACTGTTCTTAATGACTTTGTAGTCGAACAAGTCATCTTTCGAGGGGGTAACGTGCATTGATGCCCCAGAGTCCATCATCCAATGTATGAATGTCTCAAATTTCTTACAGGAAGCGCAGTTCGCGTCTTCACACTTAGCAGTATTCGATGAATCATGAATAGAGACAATAGAATTTAATGCGCAGCATAATTCTAGGAATACATCATCGTCCAAGCTATCAAAATCTAGTTGAAGAGGCTGTGGAGGCAATGAATTAGCCAAGTGTTTCCTGAGAGAAACAGAAGGGACGTACTTATCGTCGTCGAAGTGACCAGTCCTCAGAGCGTCCCAGTCCGGTAGGTAGACGGATGGTTTTGCATCTGGAACGCGATCTGATCCATAACGATCTGGAGATTCGCCTCCCATCCCGTCGTCGGAGCCCCAGTCGGAGACTTCGTCATCGGGGTGGAGCGGGTCCTCCAGTTCGCCGTCGCGGATCCTCTCCCAGACCATCTTGGGTGCACCGAAGAGCGAGGGGTCCTCGCCTTCGTCGCCGAGGGAGACGCTGTCGTCGTCTTCGCCCAAGGCGTCGGTGTCACTGAGTCCGTCCAGTGCTTGTGAGCCGTCCCCTTCCATAGGCAATCGAGATTGATGCACCATGGTTGCTTGGGGAACGTCGATCCCTTCTCCAGATCCACCGTGTGCCAGTGGGGGAGATGAGAGTCGGTGCAGAGGCGAGCTGGCCTCATGCATCTCAGCCTGTTCGGAGGGCTCGAGCGATCGTTGACGTTTTGGAGGCCTGGGGGAACTGATGCGGTCAATAAGTGCTCGCTTCCGCTTGTCCGCCTCCTCGAATGCTTTGAGGTGACGGGCGGTTTTTGGTAAATCGAGCTTACCGCAGTTCGTCCTGGCGCGTTCCACGTCGGGATAGCACGAGGTGTTGGTGGACGGAGCGACCTTGGCTTTAGCAGCCGAGGCCGGGAGATGGGTAGATGGAGTTAGATCAACTGGGCGTTGAACGATAGAGGGTCCGGTCTTCACGAATGAAAGAACCGAGACCTTGGCCTGGGGAGGCACATGCTCCTGAGGAGCGGGAGAGACGAGATGGTCGCCTAAGAAGGCGGCCTGTACCATGTGGGAGTGACCTTGCGACTTCCTTTCCTTCTCCTTCTTTTTGTTACCACCCTTGGATCCGCGCTTCTTCCCTTTGGACTGGGAAGAACCCGAGTTTTGGTTACCCGAGTTGCCGGAATCCTTCTGCTGCCCCTGTTGTTGCTGGCGGAAGTTAGGGTTTCCCCCTTTCCTCTTGATACCAGTGAACTTGTTTAGGGTAGCCGGGTTGGCGACGCGATCGTACTCAGCCGTGATGGCTTTAACGACGACCTCGAAGGAGAGATCCTTCTTGTTATTGTTAAGAAGGATGGCGACAGTGTTGTCGTACTTGGTAGGAAGGCTGCTGATTAGAATCATTGCCTCGATGAATGAATCGATCGAGACGTTGTTCGTAGCAAGACGACCCAGGTAGTTCTGGAGCTCGGCAATCGCAGGACGAGGATCTCCAGTTCCGATATGGAACTTGATTGCTCGGGAGAAATCCGCGAAGATCGCGGCATTGCCTGGACTACCGTAGAGCTCCTTGAGAGCATCCCATAACGCCATCGTCGTATTTTTGCCCGCAACTTGGGCACAGACATTTCTGTTGATACGAAGGAGAAGAGCTCCCATGGCCTGGTCATCGTCCTTGTCCCATTTTTCGATTACCTCTTCCTGAGCAAGCTTCTCCGCCGCAGTGGCATCTGAGGCTGCACCATCAGGACGAGTACTATCGATGTAGGATCCTAGACGTTGCATTTGGAGGTACTGCTCCGCACGCATGGCCCACTCCAGGTAGTTGGTACCATCGAGCATGGGGATACTGTTGTGAGCGTTGTTAGAAGACATGTTGTTGATTGTTGAGATCTGTCAAAACAAATATCGTCAGCAACGTATATGTCGCGGAGAGCGGCGCTAGATGCAATCTAATCGGCGGAGTCGTCGATCGGCGACGATGAAGGCGGAGGCGGCGATGACGGAGCGGAGAGGCTGAGCGGTGCGAGAGGGCTCGACCAACAAGTAGTGGAACTACAAGTCGAGAGCAAAGGCGGAGAGAGAGGCTTAGAGCGGAGAGATGACGAGTTAAGGCGTTGTATTGACGAAGAGGTCAAGCTGAGGAAATACAATGAGAACGAGCAGTCTTATATACCCTACAGTAGGTGCTGAGTCGTACTAAGTCAAAGGCCATGTGAGTCGTGCTGACAGAGATAAACAAGGAAGCTGCGCAAGGCAGCGCGAAAGGATAAGTAATCGTATCGGGCATAACAATAGAAATGAGTCGGGCTGAGTAAAGGAATGACAAAGAAGGGTCGGGCTGCGCAGAGGCAATGCGCGTAGCCGAAGGTGAAATAGTAATCAACGGTAGGAATGTGGAAAGGAACCATCGGGACAAGTGAACGGAGATGAAAGAATAGGGGTAACGGAGATAAGATGGAAAGCGGATCAAGATAAGATAAAAAGGAAAAGATAGGGGCGAAACGATAGGGGCTAACCGGTGTCCACGACATTACCCCCCTCCTATGCTTCATCGTCCTCGATGATTTGAAGGCCTAGGCGGACGTAGTCGGTGGCGGAGATGCGGCGAGGGGCGTCAGGGTTGCGTTCGTGAAATTCGTCGATGTATTCTTGTGAACGAGGGATGAGGTTGGATTCGGGTTCCCAGCTGTTGTGTGAGGCGTCGTAACCAAGCCAGCTGACTTCATAGTAGAGCTCATTCTTCCTGCCTTTCTTCCTCCATTCGCTGTTGAGAATGCTTTCGAGCTCGTACTCCGTCTCTCCTTCGATTTCTACGGCTTCTGGTGGTGGTGGTAAGATGCCGTTGACGTCGTTGCCTTTGAAGCGGGAGAGTTTGTCAAGGTGAAAAACGGGATGGATGCGTCGCATGTTGAGAGGGAGTTCCAGCTTGTAGTCGAGGTCGCCGATTCGTTCGAGGATTTTGAAGGGTCCAAGCTGTTTGTCGCCTAAGCTCCGAGATGGAATTCGGACTTTGATGTCGCTGCCGTCTAGCCAGACATATTCGCCTACTTTGAAGGTGTCGGAGGCGCGTTTGCCGGCTTCGAATGAGTCTTTCTGGTGTGCTTTGTCCATACGTAAGGCGGCCTCGACGTCTTTACGGACTTCTCGAAGAGTGTCGAGTCGTGTATTGACTGGTCGGAGGGTGGAGTTGGAGCCGATGGGAATGTTGAAGGATGGAAGGTAGCCATAGAGAACTTCGAAAGGTGAATGATCGTGGGCGGAGTGAATACGGGAGTTGATGACGAATTCTGCCATGGGGAGGTGCTTGTCCCAGTCGGTTTGGCGGCGGTTAACGTAGAGGCGAATGTAGTTCTTGACTTCTTGGTTGGCGCGTTCCGTTTGGCCGTTAGCTTGTGGATGGTATGCGGTAGTGAGGCTGGACTTGATGTTGAGTTGTTTGAGGAGGTCGCGCATGAGCTGGGAGGCAAATTGGGGACCTCTGTCGCTGGTGAACTGAAGGGGGAGACCGTAAAGGCGGAAAATTTCACGATAGTAGATGTCGGCCACTCCTTCAGAGCCGATCTTGGTGGTGCAGGGGAAAACGTGGATGAACTTGCTGTAGTGGTCTGTAAAAACGATAGCGGCGTCATGGCCATCTAGAGTGGTGGGTAGAGGTCCGATGAAGTCAACTCCCACGGATTCCCAAGGGCCGTTGGGGACGTCTAGGGGTTGAAGAAGGGAGTGGGGATGCTGAATGTTCTTCTTGCGGGCGCAGGTGTCGCAGCCTTCGACGTACTTCTTGACGAAAGCCCTCATAGAGGGCCACCAGTACTGACGTTCGACTCGTTCGAGGGTGGAGTGAATGCCAGGGTGTCCTGAGGTGGGGTCGTCGTGGCATTGGCGGAGGATGTCCTGGCGGAGTTGAATGTCGTTGGGAACGTAGACTCGGCCCTTGTGATAGATGAGGCCGTCTTCTTCCTTCCATTCGGGTAGTCCATTGACGAGTTTGGCAGGTCCGTTCTTGAGGGCGTTGAGGGCAGGTGAGGACGTTGGCTTCTTTTTCACTGGCGAGGCGGATGCGTTCTTCGAGAGGGTTGGCGAATTCATGGTTGGCGGCGAGTTTGGCGAATAGTTCGGGCTTGAGGACTACTTGTTGTCGGTTATCTTCTGCGTCGGTTACTTGGTGGATGTCGAGTCGAGAGAGAGGGTCGGCTTGGGTGTTGGCTTTTCCAGGACGGTGGGTGAGACGGAATTGGAATCGTGAAAGGTAAAGTGCCCATCGGGCGTGGCGGCGGCTGAGATCTTGGGCGGTGCGCCAGTATTCAAGGTTGGCGTGGTCGGTGATGATTTCAAAGGGTTCTGGGAGGCCTTCAAGGAAATGTCGCCAGTCTTTGAGGGCTTCGATGATGGCGAGCATTTCTCGATCGTAGATTTCGTAGTTGCGTTCGGCGGGTTGCATGGAGGATGAGCGGAAAGCGATGGGGTGCCAAAGACCGTCGTCGAGCTTCTGAAGCAATGCACCTCCCGTGGCGAAGCCAGAGGCATCAACTTCAATGCGTGTGGGTCGATTTGGGTCCCAAAGTGACAATACCGGGGCGGAAATGAATTGATGGCGGAGCGTATCAAATGCGTCTTGATGTGGCGTACCCCACTGCCAGGGAACATTCTTCTTGGTGAGGTCGTTGAGAGGGCGGGCGATGGTGGAAAAGTCCTTGAATGAAACGGCGATAGAAATTAGCGAATCCCAGGAAACCTCGAACGGCGCGTAGATTGCGGGGAGTGGGCCAGTTGCGGACAGCTTCAACTTTGGCGGGGTCCATGGAGATCTCTCCCTCCCTGATGACCAAACCTAGGTACTCGATCTCCATCTGCTCGAAGACACACTTTTCAGGTCGGAGGAAAAGGTCGTGAGCCTTGAGGCGTCGGAGTACTTCGTTGGTGATTTGGCGGTGTTCTTCCAGGGTCATGGTGAAGATGAGAATATCGTCGAGGTAGACAGCGACTTTGCCGGCGGTAATGAGGTCGGAGAAAATGGAATTCATCAGTGCTTGGAAGGTGGCGGGTGAGTTGGTGAGTCCGAAGAACATGACACGGGGTTCGAAGAGGCCTTGGTTGGTTGCGAATGCTGCCTTCCACTCATCTCCTTCCTTGATGCGTACGTTGTTGTATCCCCAGCGAACATCGAATTTGGAGAAATACTTGGCACCTTTGAGGCGGTTGACGATGTCGGAAACGAGAGGGAGTGGGTAGCGATTCTTGATGGTAAACTCGTTGAGGCGACGGTAGTCCTGTACGAAGCGAAGTTTTCCGTCCTTTTTCTTGACAAAGAAGACCGGAGAGGCCAGGGGCGATTTCGACGGGCGGATGTAACCTTTCTGAACAGTTTTCCTTGATGAAGCGATCCAGTTCTTCTTGTTCATTGGATGACATGGGATAGACCTTGGTGCGCATGTCGGCTGGGGCGTCTGGTGTGAACTCGATGGCGTGGTCCCAGGGTTTGTGTTCTGGTAGACGTTGGGACTCGGATTCAGAGAAGACGTGGGCGTGCTGTCGGTATTGAGGGGGAATCATTTCTTCGAAAGTCTTGACCGGTTTCTCCTTTTCGATCTGTTCGGCGATTTGCTGGGAGTAGGTGAATCCAGCGGCGCACCACAGTTGATCACTGATGTCCTCAAGGAGTCCTTTGCGTTTGAAAGATCGTCGTAGTCGGCGGTTGGCGTTAATACGGCAGAAGGGTGGTGTAGCGTCCAATTCTTCAAGAGGCGGGGTGGTAGGAGTAGTAGGTGTCGGTTCAGGAGTAGGTGGGTTAGCAGGAGTGGCAGGAGTAGGATCGGGAGTAGAGGCAGGGGTGGAATCGGGTGGAATGGTGGTACCAGTGGCAACGGATTCATACTCAACATCTATTTCTTCGACGAGGGCGTCTCCTGAGGGGGTGCCGCGATAAGTTGGGGCGGCGTCCTCGTCTGGGATTTCCTCGATAGATACAGATGGAATGGGGCTTGTTGGAGCATGGGGTGGAATGCGAAGTGTACCACGTTGCCAGTCGATGGTAGGATTGAGGTGACGGAGCCAAGGGAGGCCTAAAATGATATCTTCGCCACCTAAGTTGGTGACAAGGAAGTCTGTCCAGGCGGTGTGATTAGTCGACGGTGAGCTCGAGGCGGGCGAAATGGGTGATGTATCCAGCGGTATTAGGGGATCCATCGATGTTCTGGAGTTCGATGGGACGGCGGAGTGGGAAGGTGGGGGTGCGGTTTCGTTGTACAAATGGGACGTCTAGGAAAAGTCCTGTTGCACCACAATCAACCATGGGATTGGCTTGGGTGCTGCTGCGGTCGCGACCTCGGATTCGGGCGGGCACACGGAAGTGGGATGAGAGGGGGTTCAATTCTCGAACGGTGCTAAGTTTACAGGTGGTTATCGAATCATAGGCAGAGGAGGCGTACGGAGCAAAGGGTGAATGCATTGCAGCATTGACAGACACCCTCTTTAAAAATCCTTGCGGAGCTGGGAGATCTGGTCGAGGATGCGGAGTTGGTTCTGTTGGTAGGTCTGGAGCTCGGTGGAGATAGTGGTGGGAGCAGGAGCGGGAGTGGCAGCAGGCCTGGCGGTGGCAGCAGAGATGGATGCAGAGAAGGTGGAAGGAGCTGGGGTGTTGAAAGAGGCGCAGGCGTCAAAGGTGACTTCTTCAGCGTTGGTGGCACGGACGCGTTGGGTTCTCCTGAGTCCTCGGTCGCGTTCAAGTCCCATGAAGCGATCCTGGCAGACTCCTTGGATGTGGCCCTTGCGTTTGCAGTAGCTGCACTGTGTTTCCTTGTACTGGCAGTCCCTCTTGAGATGAGTCTTGAGGCCGCAGCCGTAGCATCGTCCTTGCATAACTCGCGTAAATTCGTCGCGAGTGCGTCCGGGAGTGCGGGAGGCGTCGACCTTGCATAGCCATGGGGTCGGCGGGGGCAGAAGTGATGGTTGGGGCGGAGCTGTAGCCAGATGAGCCCTTGTTCATTTGTCCAGGGCGGGTACGCATGGTGAATTCGTTGTTGATGATGCGGGCGCAGAGTTCATCCAGGGTTTTGGGCTCTTCAACGGCTCCCAGTTGGTTCATGAGGAGCCACATTTGGTCCTCGCGGTGCAACTTGTCGGTGAGGCGTACAATGCCATCCTGCTCTCCTAGTCCCGTGCGAGGGAAGATCTCCTGGAACTTGGTGACCAGTTTGTGGGCGGACTGCCTGTCGTTTCCTTGTCGGAGGGCATCCAGCTCGAGAAGGGCGGACTTCTTGTCGTCGTTGGGTTGGAAGCGCTTTTCAAACTCTTCGACGAATTTCTCCCAGTTGCCAGTGAAGGGGAAGGGGTGCTGTGTGATCTTCGCTGTGTCTCCAGAGCTGGACGCGATTTCCGCATCCACAATCTGTTGGAGAAAGCGGGACGCCCATCCATAGGCATCACCCGTAAAGAAGGAAAGGGCGGACGAGATCCATCTTCGATCGTCACGTCCTCCTTTGGTGCTCAGAAGGTCGCGTTGGTGGATTGCCCAATTGGTGAAATAGCGGAGGAAGCGGCGGGAGTCATCGGTTTTGCCTTTGAAGGATTCGGGCTTCTCGACACTGCTACGGGCAGGTGCGGCGGGTTTGTTGGCGAGTAGTTCAAGTAGTTCCTGGATTTGCTTGGCCATTTCGACTTGGCGTTGCTGAAGCTGGATGGGAGTGAGTTGGGTATCAACGTCCATGGTTCCGGAGTTGGAGGGTCCGCCTTGGTGGTCAGCCATGAAGACAAAAAGTGGTTCTTGAGCGGGGATGTCGGGGAGTGGCTTTGGGTCGGGTTTATTGGGAGTGGTCTGAACGAGAGTGGCGAGGGCGGATACTGGTGGTGAAACAGTAGGAGTTGGGAAGCGAAAGTCGGCTGGGAACCAGAAGGGTGATAGAGCTGGGAGGTACTGTGCTTGGGTTGGGAAAACAACTAGGGATCTGTTGATATAGATTTCTTGGATGCTGGGGCTTGTGTAGCGGTAGGGGCACGGTTGGTGGTCACAGTCGGCGAAATGCCAGGCGTCGGTGTCTGGGAAGTATTCGTAGTTGACGGAGGTTGCAGTGTTGATGTCGATTCCGTGTTGGAGTTCGGAGCAGTCAAAACTTGCTTCAGAGCTTGAGTCGCTGTCGGAGTTGCTGTGAGCGGATTGGTATGCTGATGAAAGGCTGGTGTCGGGGTCTTGTGATTGACTCGATTCAGAGTCGCTTTCTGGGGGTCTGAATGTTGGAATGGTTGCAGCGGTTACACGGGCGCAAGGGCAGTAGTCGGTACTGCCAGTGCGAAGAGGTAGCTTGACCTAATGTCGCGGAGAGCGGCGCTAGATGCAATCTAATCGGCGGAGTCGTCGATCGGCAACGATGAAGGCGGAGGCGGCGATGACGGAGCGGAGAGGCTGAGCGGTGCGAGAGGGCTCGACCAACAAGTAGTGGAACTACAAGTCGAGAGCAAAGGCGGAGAGAGAGGCTTAGAGCGGAGAGATGACGAGTTAAGGTGTTGTATTGACGAAGAGGTCAAGCTGAGGAAATACAATGAGAACGAGCAGTCTTATATACCCTACAGTAGGTGCTGAGTCGTACTAAGTCAAAGGCCATGTGAGTCGTGCTGACAGAGATAAACAAGGAAGCTGCGCAAGGCAGCGCGAAGGATAAGTAATCGTATCGGGCATAACAATAGAAATGAGTCGGGCTGAGTAAAGGAATGACAAAGAAGGGTCGGGCTGCGCAGAGGCAATGCGCGTAGCCGAAGGTGAAATAGTAATCAACGGTAGGAATGTGGAAAGGAACCATCGGGACAAGTGAACGGAGATGAAAGAATAGGGGTAACGGAGATAAGATGGAAAGCGGATCAAGATAAGATAAAAAGGAAAAGATAGGGGCGAAACGATAGGGGCTAACCGGTGTCCACGACAGTATATCACAGATCAAAGAAAGCGGCCATAACAGCGCGTTCTTTGCCCCATTCTGCAGCCATTACAGCGCATATCTCTGCTGCCATAACAGCGCAGAGTAAAGGCATAGGTTCGGCCTATCAGCCACTTGGTTAGACGTACATAGTTCGCAGCGGTTTAAGCGCAGACTAGTAGCAGTCTATGGAGGCAGCCATTACAGCGCCGACCAAGTTTGTAGTGCAGCCATTACAGCGCAACTACTGAGCTTCGGGGCTCATAACCTGAAGAACACTACTGCGACTAGCGAGTAGATGTCTTACCGAGTAGCTTGTAGGCTTAACTGGTAGGTTAAAGTGATAGAGATTATAGTAGCTACCAGCGTCCTTATATACATATTGCGTGTACTAATAATAGAGCAGTGTAAGGACTGAATAAGCAGTCACATGAGTGACAAGTAATCATATGAGTCAGTATGAGTCGTGAAGACGATAGAATGACGAATACTCTAGATGTCGCATAGCCTCATAAGAATGTATCTAGGAGAGTCCGAGTCGGAGAGTCGCAAGAGTCGCGAGTCGAATCTAATCTACATAAGATAAGATCAACACGACGGTGCAAGCGAGCGTACAAACAAGACACTTATACAGTGCCTTTGCTACTTTGTGGACAGACAGCAAGCAGGATGGGTGAAAGCTCTCCCAAGGATTCGTTTCGCCCTCATGAATACAATCAACCATTCCACGGGGTTGTCTGGTTTCCAAATTCGACTGGGAAGGTCGCCTCGTCTCATTCCCCCAATGATTGATCAACGACTAGAAGGAGACGTGAACGTGCACGGGTTCTTGGAGAAGCATAGACTTCTGATTCTCAAAGCTCAAGACGCCCTGCAGACCGCGAAACTGAATCAGGCATTGACAGCGAACAAGTCCCGAACCGCTGATCCTGCCTTTGCAGTCGGGGATAAAGTCATGCTTTCCACATCGAACCGTCGGCGTGAGTACAAGGCGAAAGGCGCGAAACAGGCTGCAAAATTCTTTCCGAGGTTCGATGGTCCCTTCACGGTTCTCGAAGCGTACCCCAACACATCTTCATACAAGCTCGAGCTGCCGCCTTCGATGAACATATTTCCTACCTTTCATGCAACCCAACTTAAACGCTACCAGGAGAACGACGACCAACAATATCCAACCCGTTCACACATCCGACCACCTCCCGTGAAGTTCCCCGATGGCTCTGAGGAGTATGTGATTGACCACATCCTCGACTCTCGAAAGATTGGCCGTGGCCATCGTTACCTCGTCAGATGGAAAGGCTATGGCCGTGAAGACGACTCTTGGGTGGCGGGTTCGGAACTGAAAGGAACGACAGCGTTGGAGAATTGGTTATCTGGTGCAAAGGCTTGAACTGTGTTTCTTTATCTTGGAGACTGCCTTCTTTTTTTCATAGGGGGGAGGTGTGTAACGCCCGGACCGTCACACTGACATCATCCTTCCACATTTAGGCTGGTCGTGTCTATAACGGTCAGCCCCTTTCCTTCCCTTATATATCCCCAACCTCGCCTAGATTAGGATTATCTCTTTCTTCCCCTTTTCCCATCATCTCTTTCATCTTCCATTTCTAGCTAGACCTATCATCACTATCTCGACTACAAGAATACACGTTTGTCCTATTCATTTGTCTGCGCTGAGTGAAGACTACGGTCTTACAGGGGCATACTCATTCTGTCTTTTCGGTGGCCTACTCACCTGATGGTACCTGTGCTGTATCTGGCTCACGCGATGAATCAGTCCGGATATGGGATTTGACTACGAGAGAGGAGGTGTGGGTTCTCAGAGGACATACTAGTTTTGTCTTGGCGGTGGCCTTCTCTCCCGATGGCGCCAATGCCGTCTCTGGTTCATACGACGAATCAATTCGGGTTTGGGACCTCTCTACAGGAGAAGAAATGAGAGCTCTCAAAGGACATACCGGTGCTGTTGTGGCGGTGGCCTACTCGCCAGATGGAACCCGTTTAATCTCTGGCTCGCATGACAAGTCACTTCGAGTGTGGCGTTTGTCAACGGGACAGGAGGTGTGGGTTCTCAGAGGACATACCGATATTGTCATGTCGGTGGCCTGCTCTCCTGATGGTACCCAAGTGGTCTCTGGTTCATGTGACAAATCGGTTCGGGTGTGGGATGTGTCTACAGGAGAGGTGGTGGTGGCTCTCAAGGGACATTCCCTTTCTGTCGAGGCAGTTGCCTACTCTCCGGATGGCGCCCAAGTTGTGTCTGGCTCATGCGACAAATCCGTGCGGGTATGGGATTTGTCTACAGGGGAGGAGGTTTTGGTCCTCCAGGGACATACAGGACCTGTCCGAGGGGTAACCTATGTGCCGAACGGAAACTATGTTATCTCTGGGTCAACTGACCAATCAGTCCGGGTGTGGGACCTATCTGCAGGAAGGGGGGCGGGGCCTCTTAAAGGGCATACCGACGATGTTCTAGCGGTCGCCTACTCTCCCGATGGCATCCATGTTGTCTCGGGGTCAAAGGACAAATCAGTCAGGGTTTGGGATTTGTCTACGGGAGAGGAAGGACATGTTCTCACGGGCCACATCGAAGCGGTAACTACAGTTGCCTATTCGCCCGATGGGACAGCTGTTGCCTCTGGTTCGATTGACATGTCAATCCGGATATGGGACCTGTCTATAGGACAGCAAGTTCGGGTTTTCGAAGGACATACCCACTACATCTGGGCAGTTGCATATGTGCCAGACGGAACCCGAGTTGTCTCTGGCTCGGCCGACCACTCTTTCCGAGTCTGGGATCCATCAACAGGACAGCAGGTGGGGGTGGTCAAAGGGCATCCCGACACTTCACTGGCAATGGCCTTCTCACTTGATGGAGCCCGTGTTGTATCTGGCTTTCAGAGCCAATTCGTCCGGGTTTGTGATCTGTTAACAGGGGAGGAAGTGAGAGCCTTCAAGGCACGTACAGGCTTTGCCCATGCAGTGGCCTACTCGCCCGATGGAACCCATGTCGCCTCTGGTCCAGACGAGAAATCAGTCCAGATCTGGGACGTGGCTACGGGAGAGGAAGTGAGGGCCCTGGAAGGACATACCGGCTGGGTTCGGGCGCTATCCTTCTCATTCGATGGAAGCTACATCGTTTCTGGCTCAGACGACAAATCAGTCCGGGTGTGGAACTTGTCTACAGGAGAGGTAATGAGAGTCCTGAGAGGACATACTAGTCATGTCCAGGCGGTCTCCTGCTCACCGAATGGAGTTCATGTCATCTCTGGCTCAGATGACAGATCCATCCGAGTGTGGAACACTTCCCCAGAGTATTTCCCCCGCTACATCCGTGAGCAAGGCCCAGATGGGGAACACACTGGCTGGTTGGTTTCCCCAACCGACCCCTCAGCCTACCTCATGTTTGTTCGACCCGATGCCCTGTTACCCGACGACTCCAATGTTCTAACACTCCCCGCAACGGCCCCTCCACGTCTCGAGCTTTCAAATGCCAAGCTAGGTTATAGGTGGGCAGAGTGCTACACCCCAAGGTCGTTTTAGCGTCAATACGCTACACTGGCACTACTTACACATTCCCCTTCACCCACTTCTCAATATTTCATTGTTTTCCGTCTCGACGGCCTTTGTTTAACATGGCCTTTTTCATTGCTCCATGCATCCTCCAGTAGTACCTTTGGACGTCTATCATCCTCGATTTCCATTAACTTTAGTTTTGGTAGTTGCAAGCGTAGTAACCGACGTTCTTTATGTCCATATCAATTGTTTGAACCTCCAACAACTTGCAGCAGAGAGTAAAGCCCCGTCCGGCTCCAAAATCCGGGAGGTTCTGAGGTTTGGGGTGCCTCAATATAACTGATATTCAAATCTAACCGCAGTAGTGCGGTCTGTGCCTATGTCCGTAACGGCGCTGGTCCATTGGAGCGTGAACTCAACACACTGGATGGTACTTCAGCAGTTGCAACGCCTGATGCAAAGGTTTTCTAGCTATAGACGAGGTTTATTGCGAGAAATATGACCGACGGTTCTTTCAGGAGAGTCTAAATCTCGCAGCGTTACATAAAGGGACCAAAAACTTCAAGGAAATGTCATCGTCGACCCATCTATTCCTATACCTGGCTAGTTCGACGACCTGTGTTGAGATTTGAACGTCTTTGTTAGACTAAAGTCACATAAGGAGCAATGCGAGGCGAGGTGGAGCTCAAGGTGAAGTAGATTAGAGAGGCGGCGTCTTTCAACTTTAACAGGTCTCGGATTCATCATCATCATTCGCCTCCGCCACGAAGGAGGCCGTGGTAGGCGTGGAAGTCGAAGCCACCAGGTTTAGGGATACCGACTGGTTCATGCCCAGGAAAGAGGACCCTGAGAGTAGCGCGTGGGTCACTAAATGATGGATAGTAAGCACTTCGGTCGTTTAGAGCTCGGGAAGAACGTACTAAAGAGTCCCCAAGGAAGCAAGAAACGAAGGGAAGACAACGGCGTAGCTGGTCTGTGGCTCGCTCGCTCAGCGTCGATATCTCATCCACAGACCATCTATGCCGTTGTCTCCCCTTTGTTTCTTGCCTCTTTATGGGGACTCTCCGAAGGTTTGAACGTAGGTTAGAGGCTGCAGCAAAAACACGAGAGGGCAGTGGTTCGGTCTCCAAGCGTTGCGTCTGAGTTCACTATGGCGTCTAGAGGCTATGGCTCTGTATTTGTCTTCTATAAATGGCTGTATTAGTTGAAGCATCGGGCAATAGATATTTTGGCAAATTTCCATTGAGTCGCGTAGCTGAAAGCTTGTGGTAAGGAGGGACAATGTGCAAATGATGGCGGACAGACAGGGGGTGTGAGACCATGCACGACGCGGTTGGGTTAGGGGCTATTCTGGTGCCTATCCCCAGCCTCGGCTTGCTTCCTGGCTCAACCTTGTCAATGTTTGAAGACTGCAATGTTGCTGAATGGTACGACTGCTCACGCGGGCATGCTATGAGCCATCGTGATACAGCCCTGAGCTCTTGTTTGTCCGCTGTCTTCTGCTCTGTTCCTGGCTGAAGGCTTCTCTTCGAACGTGGATGGTTGGTGGTCGGTTATTGACCAGGTATCGTTCAGCTTGTCATGCCACTCCAGAAAAACACCTCCGAGGTCAGGCGTTGTCTTGTTCTTGACGAGGAGTGGGCCATTTGCCGTGTCTGTAAGTGCTTTTCTTGTCTCTCTCAGTCAACGTGTGTGCTTGACTGGCCACTAGACAAACTTTGACCACTTCTTCTTCGCTCCTCACCGCCATTTGGATGGCTCTACCTGGGTCGTTGTTGCCTCCCAGCCTTTTGTGTCGTTGTTCCCACTGGAAGGCAATGCACTTCGAAGGGCGTCTAATTCCCTGGTCCATAATGGGACTACTTCACGTGTTCACAGCAAATTCCCGAATGAAACACCACAATCGATGGACATTGCTTGACCCGTATCCACAACCATCCAACACACCCCAGACACCGACAGCCCTCCAGCGGATTCCCGGTTATTGCGATGGTAAATCCTGTCGGTTCAGAGCGAAATCGTTCACTAATTTGGTGTCAGGGAGCCGCCCTCAGTCAAACGCTTTGGGGCGTGCAAGTTGCTGGGCCTCTCAATGTTGCCGCTCGAGATCTCCACAACCACTACCATAGGGTGGAACCCGATAGTGAAGGCGGCATGCCGTCCATCCTTGAATCAGTCCCAAACTTTCGAGCGATCCATATCGCCACCCTTGGCCGAGCAACGCCAGGAACTGGGTTGTGGATTGTAGAATGCGAGAAATTTCGGTTGTGGTTGGATCCTGAGGGTTGGTTGAGAATCATGTGGGGATATGGCATGCGTGAGTCGATCCTTGAATCTTCTCCACTCAAACAACTGACCGTTCATTATAGCGGGCGCTGGCAAGACCATCGCAGCGTACGTCAGCCCTTCAACGGTACATGCGAATTTCACTTACGTTTGGGTTAGATCCATCGTCATTGACGCAATTGAAGCTCATGCAAACCAATCCACTTCAGCTATTTGCGTCTGCTATATCTACTTCCGATACAGCGACCATACCCAGGCCACGACACGATCCTTCCTCGAAGTCCTTGTCAAGCAAACCCTCGAGCGCCACACAGGCTGCCTTCCGCTCTTCAACGAAACATATGCCAGACACATCCGCGAGAAGACGCAGCCGACCGAAAAGGAGCTCCTTTGTTTATTGCGGCAGTACACCACTGCGATGGTCACATTTTACGTTCTTGATGCGCTAGACGAGGCCCCCACTGAAATTCAGCTGGAAATCATCGAGAGGCTTACGTCGCTTGACGTGAAGCTGTTCATCACCTCTCGACCGCTCAAGAACGTGGAGGCGGCATTCCCAAGTGTTCACCGCTTCCGTATTGTCGCTCGAGCCTCGGACCTCAACCTTTATATCGACAAAGAAATCTCCCGTAGTGGAGAGCTCCGCGCTATTCTCGAACGAGGCGGGATCTCATTGCAAGACAGTGTCTATGCCTCAGTCAAGGCAAAGGCTAGTGGAATGTGAGCACTACGAGATCTTCTTTATCCATCGCATCTGACTGGTGTCTCGCAGGTTCCTGCACGCTTCTCTTCAGCTGACGGCCCTTCGAGAGTGCATGAGCGTTTATGAGGTAGAGCAGACGCTCGCGGCGTTTCCGACTGACATCGGGGACATGTACCTCCAGACATGGCAACGCATCCTGGACCAGCGTCCTAACAAAGTGACGTTGGCAAAGAAGGTCCTGCTCTGGGTTCTCCACGCAGCGTCATCGTTGACAACGGAGACATTGGAACAGGTCATCGCGACTTGCCCCGACACATACCAGTACCATTCGAATCGCCTTGTTCCTGTGGACACGCTTGTTGGACTTTGCCGGGGTCTTGTGACCGTTGAGAAGAAGACTCGACTGGTTCGGCTTGTCCGTAAGTCATCATTGCACAATCCCATGCCATCCCTTTCAACTGACGCTGGCCTTGTTTTGCAGATTATACTGCTAAAGACGCCCTTCAACGCCTCATCTCAGACGCATTTCCACAACCGCACTCAATTCTTTCGGCCACCTGCCTGACTCGTCTCACCGACTGTGGGTTTCAGTGCACAACACTCGATGACGACCAGCAATTACAGCAAGCCCTGAAGGCCGAACCCCTCCTCCGCTATGCCTACAACTCTTGGTTCATTCATGCTCGACAATCGCGTGCTGATCCGCTCGCTCAAGTGCGACTGGCCAAATTTGTTGAAAATTGCCATGCATTTCCAATCACCCGGGATATTCACTTCGACGTTCTAGGCCCCCTCCATCTCGTTGCCTATTTCAACCTTCCAATCACATTTGCGGGCTCCGATAACCTGCAGAGTCCCAACGAATGCACTGCAAGGCTAGGGTTGACAGCACTGCACCTGGCGTGCATGCAAGGCCACGACGATGCAGTAAAAGAGTTGCTGGATGTGACGAATATATTGGTCGACGCAGAGGATGTCTTTGAGATGACACCGTTGATGTGGGCGTCCTCCGAAGGACAGGAAGGAGCTGCTCGTCTGCTCATTGCTCATCCCGATATCGACATCAATGCTGCTGACGAGGAGGGGTGGATAGCGTTGATGTGGGCCGCTGACAACGGACACAAGGACGTTGTAACACTGCTCCTCTCCCATCCAGACACAGACGTCAATATGACGGACGATATCAATTCCAACGCGTTGATCCAGGCTTCGGGGCGAGGCCAGGAAGAGGTGGTTGCGGTCTTGCTGTCCCATCCCGACGTGGACGTCAACGCAGCCGATTTGTTCGGGCGGACCGCTCTGAGCTCAGCGTCCAAGAACGGGCGTGGGGAGACTGTCAAACTCCTTTTGTCGCATCCACAGGTCAATGTTAATGTGGAGGACCATTTTAGGTATACTCCCTTGTACGAAGCGGCTAGTTGGGGCAAGGATGATGTGGTCAGACTGCTTCTTAGCCATCCTTTGATCCAGGTTAGGACCAAGGAGTTGGAGGCAGCGAGGGTTGAAGGATACCAGGACATTGTTTGCTTGCTCGAGGAGTTCTTGAGTCGGTCTTAGGGATGTTTTAGGCCTGTGTATGACCACGTATCCTCGCCTGCATATTTAACCCTGATAATATATAGACCCTTCTAGACCTTTGTCACGTTCCTCGTCAGAAGGAAAGAAACCTTCAGTCCAACTCTTTCCTGCACACCCTGCGCTGGACGCTCAATGGTGAAACAAGGGGCAAGTGATCTGGATTTATTGTCCGAAAAAGTATTGGGAAAGGTCGCGAGATCATCAAGACGCGGGTGGGTTAAGAGTTCTTTCGGCGCCTCACCTCAGGCACCGTCTATAGACGGTTTCCACGGTGCCTTAGGCCACGTATCTCGCAAGGGATTAGTGACCTAAGCAAACTAACCGTATATCCTAATTTGGCCGCGCCCGGTTTGCTAACCGTACACTGGGAGCGGTTCGAACCGTCGTTGCTCAACCGACGACGGTCACCCCGAGACCGTTCACGGTTGGACTGACAATGCGGGCCGCAGCGCCGGGCCATGCGCCACTCTTCCCTCGACCGATGCGAGGGTTTGGGTGCGGCAAATGTAGGCCCATAAACCAAGGTGGAGGCTGAAGCTACCTAAAGTGTTCGCAGGGCCAGTATGTGGAGCATCGAGCTAATTACCAGCCCCACGGCTGTGCTATGCTGCCTACACTTTGAATCCTCTGTTTGAGCCATGCTAGCTGCTTGCTATTTGCAAATCCAAAAATCGCAATGTATTCTATTGTTGTATGTATCTGGCGTACCTAAGGGGACATTTGTGCTAGTCGATGGACAATATCTGAAGCTTCCCGCCTTCTTTTCAGACTGCACGTTGGACTTGCGAGTACCCGAGTTGATTCATCAGCTGCTGCCCATGATGGAGGGTCCTGGATTTGATATCCGGATTGTAGACATATGAGAGGTATGATAAGTGCTAGGAAAAGTGAGCAGCTCTTCCTTTTCAGCCGAGCGAGGAAATCTTAAGTGCGACTCCGCCATCACGGTGAACACTGTCGTAGACTCACGAGCCGCACACTTTCATACAGAGTTACAACAGCTATCCTCACATTAGTTTGCTCACAGAACCAATGAACAGCTGCAAAAAGTGAGACTTGTTTCTTATAAGAAAGAGGTAGGCACTTTTCACAAAACACTTTGACCAGTACGCAGTACGCAATATACAGGCTTTAAGCCATGGGCATTGATCTGAACCTCGGCGAAAAGTTGAAATTTGTGCATTCCAGTCACGAAAGAACTAGATATAAGGGATACTATGGGCGCTAAAAGTATATTCAATGTTGCTTTAAGCGCTTTTCCTTCGGCGTTGCACCGGATGAGCTCAGATTTCGACTAGCAAAGCCACCACCAATGCGCGCTGTCATGTTTTGAAAGTAGAGATGCCTATGTGTTCAGATAGCATCCAATGACCGCCATACACACCCAGGACATCTTTCAAAACATTCATACATCTAAAGTTTTTGGTTCCTTCGTAGGCGCTTTATTGTACTACAAAACAAGGCAATTCATTCGGGTTATGCCCAGTTGAACGCGATTGGGATCATTGGTTTCGTCTGACTTCGTCTGACCTGGGAGATCATGAGTATCCGTCGAGATAAAGACAGATATCTGTACCTACGCAAAATCAGACCTCAAACATAGAGTTTCTTGCCTCAAAACTCAAGCGACGAATTTCTACAACTTTTCGAAATGTTTTTTGAGCAATAGGGGCTCATTGATCCCATCATTTTGTCGTTCAAACATGCGTCTCCTGCCCCCACTCTACTTATCTACTCCACAGTATCGAGATACTTTAGAAGGTTTGATATCAATGTTGAATTTGAGTGTTAACAGGGGACATTTAGCCGTAGGAACTTAGGAGCTATTGCCATCCGAATTCAAGTGACGAACCCCCGAGTGCCGGCGTGTGTATTAGTACTATTGGCTATCCGTCTATCTATTCATCCATCTATCCATCTATAAGCCGTGCTAATAATAGCCATCTGCCCCCACATCTATTCTCAGAGAACGGATGCAACGAGCGCCATTCCACGCGCCAATCCAGGCTCGTCATAAGGGCTAACACAACGCGTTATCGGCTTGACGACCACTGGTTCCTTGTACTACCAGATGCTTAAAGTCGTTAGACATGCGAACGTACGTGAATGGCGCTACGCGGCCTGTTGTATATGATTTAAAACATATGGAAAACATACGGAAAACATTCTGACGCCATTGGAATAACATTCCGAATAACATTCCAAGTTAGGCGTTGTTTCTCCGGAAGAAGCAAAGCGTGCCATCGAGAATACCGGAATACGTAGGCAGCTGGCGGAGAAGCGACGTAATGGCTGAAAACCGAAGGGGTGTTTTCCTGCCCGTCCGTCGTGCGGAACGAAAGGGAAGGAAACGGTCTGTGGTTGAACCGTAACCGGTTAAGCGGCTTTCGCACAGATTTGGGTGGGGAGCGACGGTCTCAAATTGGCTGGTTAGGCCACTTACTTCCTGCCAGATAAGTGGCCTAAGGGCACTATAAGGCCCGAAACCGCCATGCCTGAGCTGCGGCGCCTACACCCATTCTACCCCTTGGTAACAGTGTTGCTCCTCACCGGACCTGGTCTCTCTGCAATAGTGACCAAGCTGCATGTGTCTAATTGACACGCCTAATGCTCGCTTGAATATTTATCAAGGCATGGAGCTGCACATTGAACACTGGGTTCATCTCTGGTTCAACAACGGTGTCGGCTCCTTGGAGGACTCACGGTCATGATCGTTCGAGTGTCGAAAGCCCAACTACGTCGCTCAAACGCTGTAGCTAAACTTCTGGACTGGCCGCTGATTCACCTGCTCCCTGCTGGCTTAGTAACGCCTGTACATCGTGCAAATTCATACCTGTCACTCGACAGATACCACAACCCCTCTATTCCTTGTGCTTCTGGGTCTCCCAAACTTGTCGACGAACTGAAGCCCGTCAATTGATTCTGCCATGCTGCTCCAATTCACGAACATCACACGGCCCTGTCACGCAGCGATCTGTGCCTAATTCGGTGGTAAGCCACACAGTTTCCATGTGCCCGGAGCCTGCCAGCCACTTCATGTACGGTGCTCCTCAACTCTCAACCACGACCATCCTCTCGTCCTTTCCCGCCTCGCAGGCCCCGCTCACCCTCCTTTCGCAAGTTAAACATGGTAAGTGCTGGAATCATTGCAAAGACGTTGTGCTAAAACGACACACAGGGTATTGTGTGGTCGATATTGGCTGCGAGAACTGCGGGTGCGTATGATAGTACCGGCCAGAATAAGCCCCTATTCATGACGTGCCTGGCTGGGTCACAGCACTCGTTCGGTTGCTTACGATCAATCAAAGACTGGAAGGCGTACAAGTCACGGATGGGTCTGTCCAGGTCGCTGCCAGGGATGCGATTCAGACCGTCATCAACAATTATCGGATGGAAACGAATGGATCCGATATGCCGCTAATACTTGCATCGGTGCCCACCTTTCGAAAGATTCACATCGCAACACTAGGCAGGGCGACGCCGGGAACAGGGATATGGATTCGACAGTGGGATACCTTTTGCCTATGGCTCAATCCGGACGGTGTTTTGAGGATCCTGTGGGGTTCTGGAATGCGTATGCTTGTCTCGATGTTTCCCCCTGAATCCTGTTGACTGAAGAACTCCTGCAGCTGGCGCTGGCAAGACCATCCTGGCGTACGTTTTCTCTCCCTGTAATTTGACCCGAATTGATTATTCTGTCTAGATCCATTGTCATCGACGCTCTCGAAGCCCATGCTGCGACGTCGGCATCTCCCATCTGCATTAATTACATCTACTTCCGTTATACCGACCATACCAAAGCCACCATTCGGGATTTTTTGGAGATCTTGGTCAAGCAGACTGTCGAACGCCATTCGAGTTGCCTTCAGTTGTTTGAGGAGGTCTACGCTCAACACAACCACGAGAGGACACAACCGTCGGAATCAGAGCTCCTGGGACTACTGCGAAAGCTCACCGCAAATATGGCGGCATCGTTTTACGTCTTGGACGCTTTGGATGAAGCCCCTGCAGCAATTCGACTGTACCTTGTTGAGAAACTCGTGTCGTTGGATGTCAAGATCTTCATAACCTGTCGACCAATGAAGAACGTCGAGGCACACTTTCCTCTTGCCCACTGCTTTCCGATAATAGCGCAAGACCACGATCTTGACCTCCATATTGCCGACGAAATCTCCCGGAGTGAAGACCTTCGGGCTATCTTAGAGCATGAGGGCCAGGAATTGCGAGACCATCTTACGGCTTCTGTCAAAGAGAAATGCGGTGGGATGTGCGTAGATTTCCCTATCTTCCTTAATGTTGCTTCTTGCTAAAGTATACTCAGGTTTCTCCATGCATCCTTGCAATTGGCAACTCTTCGCGAGTGCACCAGCGCTCATGAAGTCAAGGAGACACTTGTGACATTCCCCGCCAACATCGACGATCTGTACCGCCAAACGTGGGGACGGATCATTGCCCAGACACCGAGCAAGGCCTTGCTGGCCAGAAACTCCATTACATGGGTTGTACACGCAACACGACCTTTGACTATTGAGGAGTTGCGAACGGCTGTGGCCACCTGTCCAGACACACACACGTTTTCCCAGGATCGCCTAGTTCAGGAACATGTTCTCCTCGGGCTTTGCCACGGACTGGTGACCGTCGAACAGGAGACTCGGCTGGTGCGGCTTGTCCGTAAGTCTTTGTTCGCTTATCAGTGTTGTCCCTTTGATCATAGTCGGTCTTGGTCTACAGATTATACGGCCAAAGACACTTTGGAACGCCTCATCATGGAAACGTCTCCACGACCTCACTCGCTTCTCTCTGCTGTCTGCTTGGCTCGACTTACCGACAGTGGGCTCCAGCGCAGCGCCCTTAAAAGCCGAGACGAATTGAGGCGAGCACTGCGCGCCGAACACCTACTCAACTACGCCTATAATTCGTGGTTCATTCATGGTCGACAATCCCTTGATGATCCTCTAACCGCCGTTCGACTGGCCGAGTTTATTCAAAACTGCCACGCATTCCCCGTTCTCTACTGGTCCTGGCCTCGGGGGCACTGTTTTGATATATTCGGCCCTCTTCATCTTGTCGCCTATTTCAAACTTCCAGTTGCATTCGCAGGCCCAGATCACCTGCAGGATCAAAATCAACGCAGCGCAAGGCAAGGGGAAACAGTGTTGCACTTGGCATGCATGCAAGGTCACGATGGTGCGGTGGAAGAGCTGCTGCAGTTGCCCAGTGTCTTGGTCAACGCGGCTGGTATGGACGGCAGAACAGCCTTAATACTGGCATCAAGTCACGGTCACGAAGGGGCCGCTCGTCTTCTCCTTGCTCACCCTGATATCGATGTCAATGCAGTCGACCATGACGGGTGGACAGCATTGATCTGGGCTTCCAGACGCGGCCACAAGGGTGTAGTGGCACTCCTCCTCTCACATCCTGACATCAACGGCAATGCGGCGGACACAGTTCGCTCCACTGCTTTGGTCATGGCTTCCGAGGAAGGTCATGAAGACACGGTTGCGCTCTTGCTGTCGCATCCCGATGTCGATGTCAACGCATCGACACCCTCCGGGAACACAGCTCTAACTAAAGCGTTAACAAGCGGGTATAACGGAATTGCGAAGCGCCTCTTGGCCCATCCGCAGGTCAATGTTAATGTGGAGAACATGCATGGGAACACCCCTTTGAGCCGAGCGGCAAAAAATGGCGCCGAAGACGTGGTCAGGCTTCTCCTTGCACATCCCTCCATCCACGTTGGTACAAGAGAGTCGAAAGCAGCAAAGGATGGGGGTAATCAAGTCATTGTTTCCTTGATCGAGGAGTTCTTAGGACAATCTTAGGGTAGTTCTGGAATTGTGTATGCATGGATGCATTTGGCTTTAATAGCATACAAACCCTTTTCAAATTCCTTGCCAATGGGAGAGAAATAAGCGGTGCTCCGTCTCTTGCAGGCGGGGAATGAGGATCAGGCCGAACAGAAGTATTCGGTCAAGCTCTCTATTGCACACCCTGCGCCGCGGCAGAAAGCCTCCATAGAAAGACAGGGGCGTGAGACGGCGCTTGGGTTAGGGGCTATTCCGGCGCCTATCAACAATGCCTCTTTGCTTTCTATCCTTACTCTACCCTCGAGGGTGGACTGTGGGTCTTCGGGATGGTAAGCGTTCGAGTTTTCCCCGTCAAGTGTATAGTATTAATTGAGCAAATAGCAGAGCCAGAGCCAGCTGGCGTCCCCAGACTCAACAGGTTCGTGTCCTGGATCTCGACCAAGGCTCGTCTTCGCTGACCTACAGTTGGCACAGGCAGCAGAGCTCTGGTAGGCGCCGCTGGGATTGCCCCGATCACCCAGAACTTGCAAAATGTTCAAGTCTATGGCGCGCCTCTCAACATCGCTGCAGGGGATGTACACAATCACGTCCATCACCATTATGCTGGGGACACTTCACGTTTCCCACCTGGATGGGACCAAATCGACAACCACCGTCGGATACAGATTGCTACTCTTGGCAGAGCAACTGGAGGGACAGGAATGTGGGTTCGCCAGATGGGTACCTGGTCTATATGGCTTGATCCTGAAGGATATCTCAAGATTATGTGGGGCTATGGAATACGTGAGTTGCAACGTCTTATGTGCTTTCAAGCTTCTGAAAGTCCTTTTCAGCGGGAGCTGGCAAGACTATCCTAGCGTGGGTACCCTCAGACGCAATGTCGGCCTGAATACTTACCTTGATCAACAGGTCTATCGTCATCAATACACTCGAAGCTCATGCAAGAGCATCCACGTCCCCCATCTGCGTCAACTACATCTATTTCCGTTACAGCGACCACACCAAGGCCACTATCAAAGGTTTCTTGGACATTCTCGTGAAGCAGACTGTGGAGCGCCACCCCCACTACCTCCCTCTTTTCGACGAGGTGTTCGCTAAGCACCTCCGCGAGAATACCCAACCATCGGAGGAGGAGTTGCTCTCTCTCTACCGACAGTTCTCCAGTAGGATGCTGGTTACATTTTGCATTCTGGATGCACTCGATGAAGCTCCACCCTCACTTCAGCTCGAAATTCTGGAGAAGCTTGCAGCACCCAACGTGAAGCTCTTCGTCACCTCCCGACCTCTGAAAGCTGTCGAAGCGCGCTTTCCTGACGCTTTCCGCTTTAGCATAGTCGCCCGAGACCAGGACATCGACCTCCATATTGACAAAGAGATTTCCCGCAGTGCAGATCTTCGGGAACTTCTTGAGGAAGGGGACCCCTCATTGCGTGACGAGATCGCAACCTCTATCAAGGAGAAATGCGGCGGAATGTGGGTTGTTGAACGCTCCCTAGTATACCTTTGGGTTTGGCTGATCAGCTAACAGGTTCCTGCATGCTTCTCTTCAGTTGGAAGCCCTTCCAGAATGCACGAGCGTTTATGAAGTGCAGGAGACCCTCGCAACGTTTTCGACTGAGATCGAAGGCCTCTACTTGGAGGCGTGGAAACGTATCACGAGCCAGACACGGTCCAAGGTGTCGCTGGCAAAGAAGGTCCTTCTGTGGGTCATCAACGCGACACGGTCGTTGACTGTCGATGAGCTACGCCACGCATTGGCGACTTCTCCTGAGACCCATAAATTTGAATCAAGCCGCTTGGTTCAGGAGGGGGCTCTCATCGGACTCTGTCGGGGTCTCGTTGCTGTTGAGGAGGAGACTCGGCTTGTTCGGCTCGTCCGTAAGCTGTGTTTTCTTACACTCTTGTCATCTGTTTAATGGCTTTTAGATTATACTGCAAAAGATACCTTGGGACGCATCATCGCGGAAACATTTCAGCAACCTCACGCCCTTCTTTCTGCAGTCTGTTTGGCTTGCCTCACTGACAATGGCTTTCAACGTATACCATTCAGTGAGAAGCAGCAGCTAGAGCAAGCCTTGAAGCCTGAAACCCTCCTCAGCTATGCCTACGACTCGTGGTCCGCCCACGCTCGAAAATCACTTGCCGATCCTCTCACCAGTCGCGGACTGAGTGATTTTATCGAAAACTGCCATGCATTCCCACTTCGACAACAGTGGCTGGGTGCATGGCACGTCCCTTTTGACATTCTCAGCCCTCTCCATGTTGTCGCCTGTTTCAACCTCCCTATCGCATTGGCAGGTTCCCACAACCTCCAGAACCCAAACCAAACCACCGCAATTCAAGGCGTAACGGCGTTGCACCTGGCATGTGCTCACGGTCACGACGGTGCGGTGGAAGAGCTCCTTCTTTTACCAAACATTTTGGTCAATGTGGTTAATAAGGGCGGTGGTATAACGCCCTTGATATCGGCATCAGAGCATGGACGTGACGGGGCCATTCGTCTGCTCCTGACTCGTTCTAATCTCAACGCCAACGCCGTCGACCGGGGAGGGTGGACGGCATTGCTCTGGGCCTCCGTAAACGGCCACAAAGCCGCAGTGGCACTCCTCCTTTCTCACCCAGATGTTGATGTCAATGCCACGGACGTGCTCGGCGTCAACGCTTTGATCTGCGCTTCGGAAAGGGGCCATGAAGATGTGGTTCAGCTCTTTCTTTCCCGTCCTGATGTGGATGTCGGCGTGACGAATTGGCTCGGGCAGACGGCGCTTTGCGTAGCGGCTGGGTATGGGTATAAAGGAACTGTTAAACTCCTCTTGGGTCATCCCCAGGTTGATGTCAATGTGGTGGACCAGTCGGGGCACACTGCTTTGAGCCAGGCGGCGGAGAATGGAGAAGAAGGCGTGGTCAGGCTACTTCTTACGCATCCCTCAATCCAAGTTGGTACGAGGGAGTTGGAAGTAGCGAAGGATGGAGGGAACCGTGTTATCGTTTCCTTACTCGAAGAGTTCTTAAATCGGCCTTAGAGCCTTCTGGTCTGGTATATGAACTATTTTTATTTTAGTATACGGTATCCTAAGCTAATATAAAGCTTTGAGCGTATTTTCCCACCCAACTCACCTCAACCTCTTCTGTTTCATCCCATAGCTCAGTGAGCTCGAGACTAATATCCGTAATTCCCACATAGTTTCATGGCCCGACTGGCCCAAGGGATAAGTTGAACATATAGAAATATCTAGGACTACCAGAATTCGGTATCCTGCTCGAGTCCCGGATGTACCAGCCCGCAGAGTCCAAGACGGCGGTGGGGATAGAGATATCTAGAGTTAATCAAGACCCAGGTAGCCCTACCGTACAAAGAACCTCAAGAGTATACTGGCATTCAAATATCTAACTTGCTAGCTTAGCAGAAACGTTCCTCCTAGTCCCGTAGTTCGTCATTCCGCACTGAATCGAGCTCAGGGAGAGATCGTCGGATATACGAGCCGTTTACAGATCGAAATAACAGACCCCGTCAAATAACTTATGTGATCCAATGGAGTCAAGGATGTAGAATATCGTGGTTCAGAGGCATCGACGCAGGAGTTTTAGCCTTTAGGGTGGCAGTAAGTGTTGTAGGGACTTAAAATCCGGCGCTCAACAGTGGCGCATCGGAGTGGTGCGATTGATACCACTCGATCGCGGCCTGCATCAAAGCCCTTCCAGAGCTCAGAGCCTCTTGGATACTCGTCCATGACGCATCCGTGTTCAACGGATAGCGTCAGCAGAACGTCACGATGAGGTGGAGACACAAGAGAGGTAAATTGATCTCTCTTCGACCAGATACCGCCCCACGACATAGCCCACAGACGCGAAAGTTATGGCGATAATCGTGACATGAAGCCTATGGCAATCGCTTCCCATAATTACCATAGCATTCGTATATATATAGAGGAGGGCCTTTGGTATATTAGTTTCGTCATCAACTCACAAATTCCAACCAGTTCCCAACCAAACCCTGATCAGAATGTCATCTACCAACACTTTCGGTTCCTCCAACACTGAGACCCTCAACCCTCATACCAACTCGGACGGCCAAGGAGCTTCCCACGCAACCGGCGAGTCCTTCGTCCCTAGTGGCGTGCAGAGGGCCGCACCTAGGGGTCTTGAAGAAAGTCTTCCCGAGAGCGTAAGTATTACTACTACTTACATCCATGTCTTTCTGACACTCCGTCTAGATCCACCCTACTGGTGCCAACCCCAACAACCAGTCCACTAACAGGACCCATGCAAAGGACGGTGGTGATGCCTCCATTGTGCCCAAGAAGATCCAGGAGAAGCTGCCCGAGTCGATCGAGCGGGCTGTCCCCAACTTCATTCACGACACTGGTGACACCAACGGATTGCACAGGAGCCAGAAGCATTGAGCCTTTCGCAGTGCAGGAGAAGAATGCCATTAGGCTACAGTAATCTGTGAATGGAATGTATAGATACTAAGTAATGAAACTAGTATCAAACTAGTATCGACAAGTGGGCATTCGGAACTTAATACCTGAGGCTTTGACAGTTATTGCGATCATAGCCCCACAACTACAGGTTGTCTCTCTTCCAATTCTCTGTCTTCTTTTCTTTCAAATTTCCAAGCCTTTGTTCTTGAGTACCATATCTCTTCCGCGTAGCAATTGGGGGAATGTCCTACTGGTACTCGCCCAATTTATTCAGGACATCCGAAGACCTAGGGCGTACGCTTTTTGGCATACCAAACGTCGAAGACGCTGCTGTAAAGCCGAGTGACCGTAGAGGACTCAGGAGACCAGTAGAAGCAATACGATTGAGTGCATTTCTGGCAGGATATATGTACATGGAATCTTAAAGGAGGAAAGGTATGGACAAAGAACCTCGCAGAACAGTCAATTAGATCAGAATCGACCGCGCCAGCTCCTCGGGGTTCAAGACCTTGTACGGCGTCGTTTGGTCGTCCATTTGGCTGTTAAAAGTGGCAAACTTCGCATCAAGGGCTCCAACTGCCTTCTCAAAGTTGGCAGCTGCGGCCTTGATGTGCTTGTTGTGGCTCTCGCCGACCTCCTTTGCGTACTGAATCATGTTGCTATCTGGATCGACCTCGGCACTCAACAAATACGGAAGTTGCGACATGCCCATCCACTGGCGCCGATCGGCATCAGTGTTGATAGGAAGAGCCGCGACGACGTGCTCTTCAGTGTAGCCCTTGAGTTGATCGATGGTCGACGGGAGTGGAGCGGTGAAGGATGCAGGACGATTGGGAATAAAGGATAGGTAGAATTGTTGAAGATAGTTGATGGCGTTGTGTTGGGGAACAGCGATGTGAATGCACATCGTCACCATGTCGATGAGCTCGTCGAGCGTTTGAGGTGAGGGGAAGGAGGCCATCGCACCTCCAAGCTCGATCTTTGAGGGTCCTAGACCAAGGCCGAAATGCCTGTGAGAGTCGTAGTGGGAGGTCCCTTCAAGGGAGTGAACAATGCTATCCACCTCGTCTTCGACGGCATGCACAACGGCCCCAGCGTCCTTCTTGATTGTATCCCACCATCCTTCTTTCTTGGGAGGGGTAGCAGGCGGAGGAATTGCAACTGCCGAGTATGCATCGGCTCCCCTTCGCATCTCAGCGCAAAAGTCGGCGATATGGCTGTCGGCCTTGACGTCAGAATCACCGTTGGGGTACGCGCTCTTGAGGACAGCAGAGACGAATCCTCGGATAACGTCCCAGGTCTCAGCGACACCACGAGCGTAGAGATAGTTATGGAATTTGCCATCGTGAGGTTTGTCGGCGTCGGGCTTGGGCGCCTCGATTGGGAAGCCACGGGAGGCAAGGTCGTTGGGCACGTATCGGCCCACAAAGTCAAAGTCGAGGTAGGTCTGTTTGATGAGCTGCATCAACTGCTCAAGCTGAAACACAGCGAGTAAGCATCCCGATGAGAAGAAGAAGAAACGATACTTACTGGGATAGGTGCAATAGGTTTGATGAAGATAGGAACAAGAGCTGAGCGAGCCAAAACGTTGAGGGAAAGGGTCTTGTACCAGTGAGGTTGCAATAGATCGTAAACGATGTGACCATCGGGCAAGTTGCGCTGAGCAGCGATGATGATTGCCTCTTCGACCAGATGGGTTTCCGTCAAGTGGGAAGTCAGTTCGTGCCTCAGCCAGTCGGACATGGAGGCTGTCATCTTGGCGAACCGCCAGGGCCATTCAGTGCTCTCGTCGACATATGTCATGGTGTGTGTGGTCCTGCGGTTGAAGATTGTGACGCTGTTGGAGGGAGCGGAGGCGGAGGCACCGAGCGGTCCCAGGTAGTCTAGGCAGATCGCTACGGGATGGAGGACCCCAGTGTCGTCGAGTGTATAAAGGGTTACAGAGGCAGCTCCAAAGACAGGAGGAGCGCCGCTCTCAGAGTTGATGGGATTGGAGGGATCTCCGCCGTCGTCGGCGCCTGAGACAAGAATGGCGTCGGCGGCCAGCCCAATGAGCTCCCGGTAGTCGCTGTTATCGACAACATAGAAGTTTTCCGGAGGGCTGAGGGCCAGGAGGGTGAGGAAGGCGCCGTTCTTTTGGTCCTCGGCGGCCTTGCGGAACTCGGAGAGCCAGTCATGGGTTTTGACTGTTGAGACCTGTCGGATGCCGATGGGGTTGAGGCCGGTGAACGATTGTTGAGCAAATACAGCGTCAGTGTACCAGTCCAAGTTGGGCCTCCGGCCAATGTTGGGAGCGGTGTACATGTCTGGGAATAGCTTGCACTCTTCCGCCAATTCCGCGTAGCGATCTTGGATCGATTCCATGGTCACCTTGGGCTCCTTGCTAGAACCAAAGAATTCCTTGATGTCGCCCTCAACGTCCTCGAACTGATAAACTCGAAGAGCGCTGAATATCCTGAGGAAATTGACCTGATCCTCGTAAGGAACGATCTTGATGTGAGGAGGATAGCCTTCGGCGCAGTCCCATTGGTAGAGTTCTCGCTTCTTTTTGATGTTCTCGTGGTCGGACATGGAGTTACGGTTGAGGCGAAGGGTGAGGTGAGTATGAGCGACATCCGGGAGGCCTTCAGAATTGTTGAAAACCTCTTCAACTCTGCAAGGACCGCCGTCAGTTTCGAAGAAGAGGTAGGGAGCATCAGAACACGTACTGGTCGCGGATCTTCTTATAGCTTTCAGTTCCAGAATGGAGCCTCTGGATGTATAGCTCCTTGTTCAAAAAGGGCTTTCGGGTAGGAAGGGCCATATTGGGTAGTAGAAGGTGTGGAATAGGCAGTCGCCAGAAGGCAGAGAGGTCCTGGGTGTCGGATGGTGAACCTCACCATCTTATATAGCAGTCTCAGACAAAAGCGCAACATAGAACCCGTTGGGTGAAGGCAGCAGGTATGGAACGCGATAGTAGAGAAGAAGGTGGCAAGACCTTGGCAAGACCGGCAGTGAATAACAGCGACTTGCGAAAAGAGATGATAGCCGTCTGAGAACATGGTTTTGACGGCGCTTCCAAGCAGTACGCCAGACGCAGTGGGACGAAATACATGAGCCCCCAGTCAGGGAGCCAAGGGCGGAGAAGTTGTAGGAAACTAAAAAGGTCAAAAGTTGCGAGAGGCGATACACTCACCTGTCCCGGAGTAACAGAAGTGAGCCATTTTAATTAGAAAGAACACGGAACATAAAGCTGACCGGTTCGAAATAACGCCGGAGAAGAATGTCAATGGATATTGAGTGACTGTTATCTATGCCTTATTGGCACCAGAAGAGTGTTTTCGCTTGGCGACAAGCAGAAAGTCCCAGGAAGACCAAGTGTTCGCAGCGTGGAGTTTCCCTGTGTTAACATGTTCTCCCTGAGACTCTGATTGTCCAAGAAATACGATTACCGGACGTGCTGTTTGCCTCAGTCGTTGATGCCAGAAGGCAGAAGCTTGAACTTGATTGGAAATGCGGAAGAGAACAGCTGGGGGTGAAGGTGTTGTAGGGTTAGGAGTTAGCCCCTATCCGAGTCTGCTTGCAACTATTGAACGTTGAACCGCTACATAGCGATAATTTGTAGGTTTCGCCACTTGAAAGAGACGTGGAGTCGCTATCAGACTTACCAGCAGCAATTTTTCAACATCTATCATCCTTCAGTCGAGGTTCTGACGGCGCCTCCGAGTCCCGATGGTCTCGATCCGGGGAGTTGCAATCAGCAAGAATCGAAGGGCACCAGGATATCTATGGCCTGCTCGAGGAGATCTTGATTCGATCTTCGAAAACATCTCAAGTCTTCATGCCATTGCTCAACGCATATGCACTTTTATCACCAAACTGCACCCAGGAGCGAATGGGGATTGGCCCGATTGGGATAGGTTGTGCCCCTATTCCCAGGCAGTGATCCGTTATCGGAGTCCGATGCACCTTCTTCCATCCACCACACCAGGACCTTTGTCGCGTACGATGTTTCACTCCCAAGTGCGTCACATAGGCACGAAGCTGTCGCTTGTTCTTCCTGGAAATTGCGCTGCTCCCGATGCGCAAACAACAGGCTGCTACTCACTGCTCCAGCCACTTTTGCTTGCGCCATGCCTTCTGCAAGCCAAGGTACGACGCGGGTACAGAGAATGGCATATTGACTGAACTAAACCAAGGCGACACTCCGCCCACTCCTCGATTCGAAGTACTCTGTTCATTTTGTGACCTGTCTCTTGCCTGTCTCCCATGCATCAGGCACCGGCGCTAAAAATCTGGGGCTTTACATCACCGTATGACACATGTGTCCAGGTTTGGCCCGTGCACCGCAATCAGGATTCAGAATTCAACCACGCAGCTCTCAACCTTTTCAAACTACCACCATTGCCTTTAGTATTGGCTCTATTCTGCTTTATAGTTGCAATGGTGAGTGGTGTGGCTGCTCCGCTTTAGACTTCACTGAACTCTCATGGATTGACAGGGATGTATCTGCTCGACCCTGCGCCCAAGAGCCATGGATGCTAATGGCACTTCGAGAGGCAGCCATTCACGCGTGCAGGCCAGAGGTGTAGATGCAAGTCACTCCCCGCATGGATACAGCAACAGACCGCCTCCGGGCGAAAATATTAGGGTACCCAGGCTGGCTGAGGACCGTTCGGTCTCGCCAACCAGCTCAGGGAATGCTGGACCCACCCCACGGAAGCGCCCCCAAAGCCTTCCATCTGGGGACGCACGTACGGCGCCAACGCCGGACGAACCCAGCCCAAGCTCACCAGGGTCTCCTGCTTCGCCGTCCTTTCAGGCGGCTGTCGTCGCACAAGGGCTGCATGGCGTGCAAGTCGCAGGTGGATCATCCCTCATTGTCGCTGGCCGAGATGTGTACCAGCATTTACATTACCCTCCAACGGGCCATGCCCCTGGATCGAATCCGCTGATGGTGCTTGAATCAATACCCAACCTCCGGGCTATTCAACTCGCTACGCTGGCCAGGGCAACGCCAGGGACTGGCGCTTGGATTTGTGCCCTGACTGTGTGGGCAATATGGCTGGAACCCGGCAGTTCCTTGAAGATTCTATGGGGATATGGGATGCGTGAGTCTCTCTCTCTTTTGATGGTGTTATCTCGACATTGACAATCTCTCTAGCGGGTGCGGGGAAGACGGTATTAGCGTATGTTCACTTCTATTCCATCACTGCTATTCCACTCCGCTTGATACTTATTCGCTTCACCAGATCCATCGCTATTCAAGCCCTCGAAATTTATGCAAGGGCCTCGTCCACCCCGGTCTGCGTATGCTACATCTACTTCAGATATAGCGACCATGCCAAAGCCTCCATTCAAGACTTCTTGGAAATCCTCGTGAAGCAAACGCTTGAGCGGCACCCTGCTTGCATTCCCCTCTTTGAAGAAGCCTACACAAGGCACATTCAAGAGAAGACACGGCCATCCGAGCTGGAGCTTCTTGAATTGTTGCAACGATTCATTGGGTTAACCGCCGTCACCTTCTATGTCCTCGATGCGCTCGACGAGGCACCTCCCTCCATTCAGCTTGAGATTGTCAAGAAGCTGGCGCTTCCCAATGCCAAGATCTTCATCACCTCGCGACCCTCGATCGCTGGCCAGGTGCCTCTTCCTCCGAATCATATCCACTGCTTCGAAATTCTTGCTCAGGACGGCGATATCGACCTTCACGTTGCGAAGGAAATATCGAATAGCCCGGACCTGCTGAGCTTGCTGGGGCGAGTGGACAAGACATGGCTTGCGTCATCGATTAAACAAAAATGTGGTGAAATGTGAGTTCCAAGTCTACTTCCAAGCACAAATATACTCAAATCCACATCTTTCCAGGTTCC
Organism: Coprinopsis sp. MPI-PUGE-AT-0042; assembly: GCA_020736565.1. Taxonomy (NCBI): domain Eukaryota; kingdom Fungi; phylum Basidiomycota; class Agaricomycetes; order Agaricales; family Psathyrellaceae; genus Coprinopsis; species Coprinopsis sp. MPI-PUGE-AT-0042. Next base: position 121,365 of record JAHBOF010000151.1, read on the forward strand.
TGCATGCTTCGCTTCAGCTAAATGCGCTTCGAGACTGTACTAGTGTCCTTTCTCTGAGAAAGACGCTTGAAGCCTTCCCTGCCCCTATTGAAGAGGTATACCTCCAGACATGGAACCGAATCCTCAACCAGTCCCGGGAGAACGTACTTCTTGCGAAGCAGGTCTTACTCTGGGTGCTTACCGCGACACGGTCCCTGACAATCGAGGAGTTGGAGTACGCCATCGCAACCCATCCGGACACGCACCTGTTTGACCCCGAGCGACTGGTCGATGAAGCTTCGCTCCTTCGTCGTTGTTATGGTCTCGTGATGGTCGAAGAAAAGAGCAGGCTGGTTCGTCTAGTCCGTGAGTGCAACTTTGTTCGTCACCTTGTCGGTGCCTAACAGCGCCTCTCAGACTACACCGCTCAAGATATTCTGAAGCGCCTCATTCTCGAATCCTTCCCCAACATCGAATCCATCCCTGCTGCCGTCTGCATGGCCCAGGTAGCCAACTCTGGGCTTCAGCACGCAAATTTCAACTCTCATGAAGACCTTAGCAAAGCTCTACGCGCCACTCCTCTCCTGGAATACGCCTATCACTCGTGGTCGATCCATGCTCGAGCATCCCTTGGTGTGGCCTCAATTGAGACTTCGCTGGCAACATTTGTAGCGGGTTGCCAGTCTTTCCCAGTCCTACTACCGGATAGCTGGGCGTTTGATTGCCTAGCACCTCTACATGTCGCCGCCTTCTTCAAGCTTCCCATCCGCTTTGCAGGCTCCGACAGCATGCAAAACCCAAACGTTCCGACGCCAAAATCAGGAGCAACACCACTGTCTTTGGCATGCCGGAGCAATCACCAAAGTGCGGTGGGCGAGCTGCTTTCACTACGAAATATCCTCGTCAACGAGCGCGAAAAGGAACGATGGACACCTCTGATGTGGGCATCCGACCTTGGACATGAGGACGCTGTCCAACTGTTGCTGTCCCATTCACAGATTGACATTAACCAATCCGATGGTTTCTGGCATACAGCTTTATCTTTGGCATCAGAGAAGGGGCACAAAGGGACAGTGAAGCTCCTTCTCGCTCATCCCGAACTGGATATCAACAACGACTTTCAGAGGACGGCTTTGACGGCGGCGGCGTCAAAAGGCTACGAGGGTGTCGTCCGACTCCTTCTCGGCCACCCCCACATCGATGTCAACTGTAGCGACCCGTATGGACGGACGCCGTTGTTGGAAGCGGTGCAACACGCACACGTACAGGTAGTTCAGCTTCTCCTCGCCCATCCCCAAATCCAGTTTGGGCGGTATAAAAATGAGTTAAGCGCCGCAACGTACAGCCTTTCGAGAGCAAGAGCTAGGGCCGAGAGTGCTGGAGCTACAGCTTCCTTCAAGGACGTTAACGATCGTCTCCAGATCGTTGAATTGCTCGAGGCTTTTGCTTTGATTCGATCCGGGGTGGCGGCTACCATGGCCTCCGGCTAATCTATATATCTTAAGCTTGTACCTGTATGGAAATGTCGCCTCTGTATAACAATAGCCAGATCAGGATGTTGGTTCAATTTGAATGGCAATCTTCGGTTCTCAAGCACTCCAGGTCGCCACAGGTGTGTTCTGTGAGATGTGGTCGTGAATCTATATGGACTACAAATCTAACTGGAGCATAACCTGACTGACGAAAGTGGGATATAATTATTAGGGCTCAACTAAGCTATGTTGCATCGAAGAAAAAGCAAAGCAAAAAGAGAGAACGCCAACGAAAGTTCGAGGCGAGTACGTGGAATTAAATCAAGGAGTGGGGGTATAAGTCGAAAACGACTATGTAATGTTGAGGAGGGGTGGCAGGAGCATGGTTGATGGATCTATAGCAATATGGCAAGGCAGCAAGCAAGGTATGGCGAATTCTACTCTGCCCGAATGCGAAGGATATCCTCTCGGGAGAGATTGGCTTCCTCGCACAGAGACCTGAAAATAGAGGTTGTAGAATCGAAGAGGTTAAGCACAGTATCAAACTCGGCGACATGGCCATTGTCCATGACAAGAATTCTGTCGTAATACGCTGCAACAGATATCTGTGGTCAGAAGGCCAACAACGAACCCAGAATCGAGGGAACGCACCAATTGTGTTCAGGCGATGTGCAATGCATAGGACCGTCGAGGATGCGAACTCAGTGCGTATCGTCTTCTGCAGCTTGGCGTCGGTCTCGAGGTCGACATTACTTGTTGCTTCATCCTGTTTCCAATGTGTTCAAATACATGGAACATCCTAAAAGGGTAGCTACTCACCAGAACAATTACTTGGCTCCTCCTGACCAGGGCCCTGGTGAGTGATAAGAGCTGCTTCTCGCCAACACTGTAATTAGAGCCTAGCCCGTGGGGGATTGGTAAGATGACGGGTGCTCAGTAGACGCAGACTCATACCTTCATCTCCTATCACACTGTCGAGACCGAACTTGGACTCCGCCACGGCATCAGACGTTCCGGCAGGAGGGAGGAGTCCAACCCTTTGGAGTACAGACAAAAGTTCTGCATCCGTTCGCTGGCGCAGTGGATCACTGAAGGAAGGCCTCAATCGACGCAATAGGGAGCAACAAGAAAAAGACGTACATGTTTTCTCGGAGCGTACCGATGAATAGCACACTTTCTTGGGGAACGAGAGCAAGACGCGTACGAAGAGTCTCTAGACCAACTTGCTCGATGTCGATGCCATCTATTTGGATCGTACCTTGCGGTAACTTGACCGTCCTGGCGGTCGTAAGAGAGGTGTAAACTGGCTATCGATATCACCGAAAATGAATCGACTGACCGGAAGAGAGCATGAAGCAAAGAGCTTTTGCCTGCAGCTATGTCAGCCCATCAACCCATAGCGACAGGAGGCAACTGGCTTACCTGCCCCAGTTCTACCCACAATCCCGACCTAAGACATATATTAGTCTACAAGGGATAGCGTGGACATAGGTATGGCTCCACCTTTTCCCTTGGCTTGATCTCAAAGCTGACACCCTTCAGCACTAGTGGAAGACCTTCACGATAAGCGAGTTCGACGTTATCGAACTTGATAGATCCCTCTGCCGGCCAGCTCGCTGGGGGATCTTGAGGCTTCTGGCGCTCTCCCTCTGTGGCAAGCTGAGCATAGTGCACAATGCGTTCAACTGCATTCATGTTCTGTTCGTTGGTCGCAAACTGAGAGACCATTTCGGCTGGTACGGGCAATCCCGTGAGTCGAGGGACATCAAAGATCTACAAGACTCACAAAAGACTGCCGTGACTAGACGAGGGCTGGTCAGTGTCTTTCATCCAGGAATGGGAAGAGAGCTTACTGCCGAGGGTATAACTAAGGACAACGCCCACTTTCGCTGGATTGACCGATTCACGGAATCCAGCTGCAAAGAGACCAATCCCAAGTACGAGGAGGTTGCCAAAGAGGTCGAGACGAAGCGCAAGCCATCTTTGGACTGTTATGGTCATGTAGAAAGCCCTGTTCTGCATATCAAGGCCTTCATAAGCGCCTAAGGTTGCTCGATTCTACAGTTTCCATGACGTTAGTACAGAGACGAACTCAATATGATTGTTTCAGACCTGTCCCGAGAAGGCTCGGATAGTAGAAAGCCCAGTCAGCATCTCTGTTTATGATTCAGTTGAGTTAGCTAAGTAGGAACGTGCTGGTGGAAAGTCGATAAACTGACCTGAGAAGGATGCATAAAGCCCTGACCGCAAAATGGAGTCGAGACGCTTTGTCTCCACCGAGGTTGCTCGGTAGTACCTTGACATCAAGTAGTACAGGAGGGACATGGGTGCGAAAATGATGCCCAGGTAAGGGAAAGTATAAAACACGAGTGCCATGATGCCAAAAAGAGAAAGGAAAATAGTCAAGAACTGGGTTTTGTGTCATCAGCGGTTCCAGTGTTGCTTCCATCGCATACTCACACTGTAGATGATCTGCGCCAACTCGTTATCCAAAGTCTCGATGTCTTTGGTCAACCTAGAAAGGATGCGACCTGTGGAAATCCTGTTAGACCATTCTATGAAGAGAGACTACATGACCTCACCCATAGGTGTTGTGTCAAAGAAAGAGAGGGGCGAGTGCAGGATTCCGGACAGTGCACTCTTGAACAAGCGCAAGCTTGCTATCAATCCCATTGCACTAAACGACCAGTCAACAGAGATTGAGGCTGGGCGTTGACCAGACTCACAAGAATGAGAAGGCAAGTAGGAACGTCACTACAGCCTCAGATGCGCCTATAGCCCGAGTGTCAGCGGGCACGAATCTGAGATTGAAGGGGAAGCGAACCGAAGCCTGCGTAGACAGCCATGTATTGCCCATTGCTGAAACCAGGCACCTCGCCTGAGGTCCAGAAGCCCAGCCACAAATTTGTGCCAACTAAGAGATTGAATCAGCCCACCGCTTTTCAACCAACGGACATGCAAGCCTACCTGAAAGTGCTTGTCCCAATATCAGTAGACCACCTAGGATAGGAGCCCACGTAAGACCACCAGCGTATCGAATATATGTCTTATAGGTGTTCCATGTCACAGCGCCAGTGCTTCGTTCCTCGAGCTGCATCAAAACGTCTTTAGCGTCTGCGTCAAGACCCTCTGAGCTGCTGTCGGCTTTCAAGCCATCCGTAGACGATACCAGGCGTGTGCCCTTGCCATCCTGCCCTTGTGAATCTGCCTGGCCGTAGTCATCAATGAGACGGGAGAAGGCCTTTCCGTTGGCCATCAGTTCCTATGATTGAATGCACATGTCAGCCAGGAAGGAATGGGTAGGAAAGAAGGTCTCGACCTTGTATGTGCCCTGCTCCGCAATAGCCCCGTTCTCGAGAACGTAAATGTAGTCCGTCCTCGGGAGAACGTGAAGTGAGTGGGTCACGAGCACCCTTGTTCGAGAAGCGAGGGGGCCAGATAGAAGGCAGTCATCCAAGATTGCTTTGCCGACATACGCGTCAACGGCAGAAAGGGGGTCATCCAAGAGAACGATCTCGCAGTTGGAGTATGCTACTCTCGCGAGAGACACACGGGCCTGAACCATATGTCATGCTCATATTATGCAGTAAAGGGCTGCCACAACTAACCTTCTGACCACCTTTGCAAAGAAGAACATTAGATTCGACCCACAACCTTATTAGGGAGGGCTTACCACTCAAATTAATCCCTTTCTCGCCAATTTCAGTTTGTTCGCCAAAAGGAAGAATATCAATGTCGTGTTGGAGGCTGCATGACCGAACGACGTCACGAAACCTGGTCTCATCATCAGCTTGTCCGAAAAGGATATTGTCCCTCAAGCTCGCGTTCTGAATCCAAGCCGTTTGAGGTGCGTATGCAATTTTGCCTCCTACAATCACCTGGAGAATACCATCAGCAACTTCCTTTAGCGATATGATTGGCTTGGACAGACCTCACCGCGAGTCCTCCGCATTTCACCGATGATACCTTGCAAGACTGAGCTCTGAAGAAATGGGTCAATAGTTGAAGGCCGCAGTGAGACGAATTAGACGAACCTTTCCCGAGCCAACTCGCCCCACAATACCAACGAAAGAGCCCTTCGGTATGGCGAGTCGAAGGCCCTTTACTTCAAATGGAGGGTCTTCTACTCGATCTTCCTTAGCCTCTTCGCCGGTGGCTACATCTTGAATAGTGATTGGTAGCGACTCCTTCCCTTTCTCTGATACTTTCCCCACTTCCTTCTGGCTGGCTTTTCCTTTTTTCTTGTCCGATGCAGGCTTCTCTTCCATCTTGTCCTGCTCGTCTTTCCCCTTTTCACCCTTGGGCTTCTTGACAGTTTCCCAGGTGAAGTCGGCGTCCACATCGAGAGCAAGGCTGGATCCTTCCTGGAGGAGGTATGGCTCCTGAAGTTCTTCAGCAACCAGAAAGGCTGCCATTCTCCTGAGGGCAACGACGGCACTGGCCAAGGACGACAACGCTAATGGAAGCAGCAGTAACGGGATGCGAATCACCTAAAGATAGACACAACGGTCAGGCCAAGCGAGACTTGATTGGGTGCGGAAACTTACATTGAAAAGCTGTAGAGATGCAAAGATAACGGCTATGTTCAGGTTGTGTCCTGTCAGCGAGTAGGTAATCTGTTGAAGCTTTCAACATCGGAAGATCGTAATTGTTGTGGGTGAGGCTTACGAATGAAAGAATGGTGGCCAAAATGGGCGTGAAATGAAAGATTGCAAATGAGGGACGAAATGGCAAGCCTATGAGAAGGTCATGAGAAAACGATGGTTGCGGCGTCCACCTTATTAGTACTTACGCTCCTTTGCGCAGCGTCTTGACTTCTTGGCCACGGAAATGTCCTATCTGCTCAATGTAGAAGGCCTCCCATCCATAGAATTTGATCATTCGGATGCCTTGTAGAACCTGAGCAGTATCAGCGACACATGTGTGGGATTGAAGGTTGTCACTCGACCTCAGTGGTCAGCTGCGTCCGTTTGTCTGTGATTTTGGCGCACTTCTGCCTTTGATCGAAGAAGATCTTAACCAGAATTCCCTGGACAGGCATGGCGAATATCATCACCCCTAGCCCAACAAGGGCAGAGTATCCCAGCTACATGAACAATTCGTCAGTACACACAGGGTGGCCCATCTTTGCGTACTTACAGTGCCAATCAAAAGGCCAAAGCCCAAGATTAGCTTGAGATGATTGTTAGGTTATGAGTAGGGTCGAAAAGGTACTCAAGCCTTACCTGGATCGGGGACACCCATGTACTGTAGTGGGAATAAGGGAAAAGGCCACTCGGAGAAGGTTCACAACTCACGTATGTGCGAATGACATGAATTGTTCAATATTCGTCGCATCCGTAGATATCATGGTGATGATTTGCCCAACACTGTGCTCGCCCTCGCGCACGACCGGACAAGCGCAAAGATTTACGGACGATGTTTCCAACCAGCTGTGAGACAAGCAGGGAGATAAGACACCCTTACCGCTAGGGCATATATGGCGAAAGGACTCACGCTGGCGCGCACAGATTGACCAACAGTCATCGCGGCTGCATGCCTGTGTCAGCACCTGGTCGCGTCCCATACGAACGTACGAAACTCACTTTTGAGTGCATGGTTGTTGAGCTATAGACTGTTCAGCCCCCAATTGCATCACAATTCAGCGGTCACGTACTATACTTCCCGTCTCTGTCAGAATTGTTAGATACGACGTAAACCAGAAGGAAAGACAACGCTTGCCTTGCATGGCAAAGATCCCGAAGGCCACACCAATCCCATAGCCAATCCCTCGGGGTGTACCAAGTCCTACGGCGAGTCGCTCAGCCTCAGTAAGCCGGCCGTATGCATAAGATTCAACGAGCCACGTCAGCAACACTTTGCTGAGCAGCGGAGTAGTCGTCTGCAAAGTCTCGGCACAAAAGGCCATGGCACCTGCCGTCCAAAAACGGCGGAAGATCATCGCATGCAATGCTTGGAGAAGAGGCGCTACATTGCTTTCCTCAGGCTTGTTTGCCGGGGCACTTTCAGCTTCCGGGTTGGGGTTTTCTGGTTCTGGGCGAAGCATCAGATCTTGCGGCCACTCGTGGCATTGGGAGCTTACTTTCAGCTACCTCTGGAGAGGCATCCCCAGAGGGTGTATCAACTGGGTCAGCCGATGCAAGTCGCTCTCGCAGGTGCCGTGGACGCTCAGATGGCTTGCATCGTTGGTAGTAAAGAGTCTCAAGCTGGTCGGTCAAAGGCTGCGTCAGACGATGATTGGGCAGCCCCCAAAGATCATCTTGTGCCAGCGGGCGGCTGTAGCCCACGCTCAATAATGGACTCAACCAGCCTAGAGTCAGAAAGGACAGCCAGCTAAAGTAAAGTGAACATTGGCATCAGTCGCGCTAGTTTTGGAAGGCCAATCACTTACTTCGTTGATGCCTCTGGTATCAACTGGCCATTTCCAAAAGCGGGAGGAGCTGGATCCCGCCTGAAGGGGTTTCGCACCCGCATGGTAGGTAGAGATGTTCGGGATGGAAGGCCACTGAGATGATGTCGCTATTGGTCTTGCCAAACCTTTATATGGACCTTTACTGCGATCAGTGATCAATGTTCTCAGAAAGACGCCCGACGACAACGCTTTCGAAAGTGAGTCATGCAAGATACGGATCATTGAGTGCCAGCACCTGCGGTACCGTTTCCCCTGAGATGCTTGCATACGGCAATGAAACAGGCAAAGCCGGGCCAACTACGCAAGCTCCCAAGGCTGCAATTGTATCGTCGAAGCACAGAACCAATTCAATGAGATGCCGTTGCAGTCAAGGCACATCCAAGAACTCCTGCATCGGAACTGCGGCCGTCTTGCATGTCGACTCTGGACCGACTTTGCATGCCGGCAAGTAACTTGCACAGTCGTAATACCATGAACCGGACGTTCGGTATTCACTGGATGTTGGTATTCTTGTCATTGCCCCCTTGGCCCACCACGAGAACCGCAGTCACTCCAGAACGGCATACTTACCAAACGCCTACTAATGAAAAACGATAGTAATAACTAGAGCTGCGAAACCCAGGGCCTGTGGAAACATCTCACCAAGTACTTCGTGACATGTCTTCTCGAACACCTGTGCTCATTCTCGCCTACCAAGACCCACACCACCCCTGGACTACCCCCGGAAGTTTCTTGCTGTGGCGAATAGGGCACATCGTCGGTCCAACAGTGATTATGTCTCGTGACCTCGAAGAGTTGCAAACCGGCAGCCACGGTTGGATTGTCAATGTTGGAAACTAATGGCCAGTGCTAGTAATGACCCGCTGTCGAGTCAAAGGCCGCCCCTTTCAGTAGGATGCAAGTTGTTTTAACCGAAACAATGGAATGCGGGCATTGTGATAGCAATACAGACGATAAAAAGTCTACGGATACACTGAGGTGGTACATATACAACATAAAACGAGGCTTAAATTGTAGAGGTTGGAGAAAAACGATATCAAAAGTGAGTAAAGGAGGGTACAGAAGGTCGAAAGATGTGAAGCAGAGGAAGGGGTTCATGGATGAGGCTTAGCTACCTCGTCTCGCCTTCCAAAAGTAAGCTACCGTAGTAGGCATCAAAATGAGGGTCGTTGAAAGCGCCACCCTCGCTGAAAGCACTCCGCCCATTCTCTGCCAACTCCATTTCCCAGTCGTTTGACTCATCTTCATCGTGCTCGGAGTCCTGAGATGAGCTGAAGAGGTTGACAGCAACGCCTGCCTTGTCCATGATGACTGGATTCTGGGCCTCAAGAGCATCGCCGATAGAGGCGTCAGAGCCAACGCCAAGGTTGATTCGTGACGATAAGATGGGGGCGCTGGGAGACAGGTGGACATTAACACTGGCCAGGCTGCAAGTCTGGTGACCCGCACGATCGGACACGAGGCGATTGAGGACGAAGTGGAGGTCATGGAGTTGGAGGTTGGAATTGCGAAGAGACAGTGACTCGAGCTGAGGGCAGATAGGAAGTGGCGTAGAAGATGAGGAAGATGATGAGGTTGAGCGTCCCAAGGAATCCAAGGCATGGGGCTTGGAATCGGCTCGCTCGCTTCCGAGAGCCACCACAGCCTGCATCGACATATCGTCGAGCTCCAGCCGTTGGAGGCGGTCGAGAGAACCAAAGAAGGTTGAAAAAGGAAGTGAAGATGAGGAGCGGACACCTTTAAGCGTCACGCATTCTAGGAGGGGGAAAGGAGGGTGTGGTTTCGTGTCGAAATCGACAAGGGTCATGTCATCGTCATCATCGTAAATTCGGCCTTCGATCTCGATCCCGGAACCAACGCAAGTTGATGTACTTGCAATGGAAGACGTCGAGTCCTTTCGCTGCTTGACTGGGTATTGGGATCCTCCAGCAGCATCTGACACTGCAAGGCTGCTTTCCTTGATGGTGTGGAATTCGCCAGACCCAAGGTAAGTCAGGAGGCTGCCAGCTTCGATCTCTTCAGGATCGGCCGGGTAAGTGGCTTCTTCCAAGTCAAAGAAGTAAGGGCAGGAGCATCCAGCATAGGGAATACGACTTCCCCATCAGCAGTGGCTCGATAACCGAGGGTAAGCCCCTTAAGCTGAGATAGGAGAACCTTGTCGGTCTCCCCTTCGTGGAGGGCGGGGTTTGAAGGACCTGAGCCGGAAACAACGAGTTTCTGAAGGCAGGGGCTGGCTTCGAGAAGTTTGTGGAATTCGGTGGCAGTTGGTCGCACATCGGTACAATGTGACCCAAGCTCCAGGGAGTACAGGCCTGTCCTCGTTGCAGACAATGCGGCGCCCAGCGATGTCCAATCGACGTGGACGCCACGAAGTGCTAGGTGCTTTATTCTCGGGAGGATGGGGCCACTTTGGCGAGAGAGGAGATTGTTGGAGGGCGATAAGAAGGCGGGTGACTTCAGGCAAGCTGGCTGGAACTCGGGCGCAAAGCTGATGAAGTCGTTGCAGCGCATTAAGCTGAGTGACTCCAGTAAGGGTGCGCCATGATCGAGTAGGGGTCCGTTGATCGACTCCAGAGCGGTTGTGCATCGGCTTCCATGTGTCCGTCAATATGCTAAGGGTTCTCCAGCGAGAAATGTGTGGTGTGAGGAGGTCAAAGACCGTCTTCATATGCGAGGAAGAGAAGGGAGGAGCGTAGCAGTCCACGCCGCCAGGTATACTGACGCTAGATCCAGGTCAGTAACCACTCAATAATGATGCTTTCAGGGACGTACTCGTCTTCCAGGAAATCCCATTCGTAGTCTCGTGCATCGATTAAAATGTCGAGAGGATATTGTCGGGAGAGGGCGAGATAACTGGTGATATGACGGACGTCAAGAGAGGGTGGTAGATCCGTCTTCATGCGGCTGAACCATCTGCATGGTGATACAGAGACTGGTCCAGAGCCGTGGTGTGCCGAGTGCCACTCGCCGCCAGTAGCGGCTGACGCTTGCAAGGGTCAAGGGAGTTTTGACGGTTTCGGCAGTGAATTGAGGTGTTGGGTCGATATCACCTGCCGGAACATCGGAGGTGCAAGGGTACCCAAGTCGAAGATGTAGGATAGAAGCTCGACGGGAAGGGTTGTTGATAGGAGCAGGACATGGTCGTGCGTATGTCGTCATTCTGCAAGGAGAATGGATGCCGCTTCGAGTGAGGATGGGAGGATGGAAAGTTAGCAGGGAATGCAACGACCGAGCAGACAGTGTTAAATATGTTGAGGAAGAAGCTTCCATCCTGAAGTCCTTTTTGTGTTAAACGATGATTTAATCTTGACTGCTGAACAAAAAGAGTAGGCGTTGCAATGGTACTTGGTATGGCCACTGGGTATCAGAAGATCATGACCGGGGAAAGCCCACGCTTATTGTTCTGTAGGCAGGGCTAGTCCGGTTCCTTTTGTCAATTAGGGAAGCTACAGGTTCACAACCATACACACGCACCTTGCACCTGGAAACCAAGTGGCAGGCGAGCGGGAACTGAGGAAAGGGGTGGTATCGCACACCGGTTGGGGGAACGAGGAGGAGGGGTAATTAACCAGCAGCGAGAAGCCCTCGACCCGGCCCCTTGACGGACATTATAGGTCTGCAGAGGGTTTAAACGCAGCGATTAATCTGGGTATGTTGAAAGGAGTGTCCGTTTTCGAACCATGACAACAAAGGAGTATGCGGAAATGGTAATTTGATGCATCGGGAGATCCGGCCCACGTGGATTTCGCCACCGTAGCCTATACCGCGGTTGAGGAAATCATCAGGAAGAATACCATCCCTCTCTCCCCAGCGTTGGTACAATTCGAGCAGTTGCTAGAGAAGAAATAGAGGTTAGTCCTGGGAATGAAACTGTAATTTCAGGGCAACTTTACGCGCTTCATTTCCCAGCCATTGCCTGGATTGTAGCGCCCATATGGCTGCCCTTATTGCTGCGACTGAATTTCCGCACGTTCCAAGACGGGATCCATTAGAAACGAAGGAGAGCTGGATGCCACAGAACAATAGTAATAACGTGTCAAACTGGTATCCTGAGATTTAGAATCCGAATTATATGATAAAGAGAGTCGTCCGAGTTGACAAACAGCATTCGACAGCAAACAAAGGAGTCGACTTTCAGGAAGTGATGAGGGAACAAAACGCCGGCCGCAAGAACAGGAAAGGAAAAGTGGTCAAAGGGCTGACCCAAAAGGGACGAACGGAAAGATGGCATACGGGAAAATGACCACGGAAGTTAATGGATCGAGTAAACCCAAAAGATGGCCCGAATGATGCAGGAGACAAGTTGCACGAAGAGTCATGCTCCGGGAATGGAACTAACTCGCGGGATGAGGTGACCTGAGGTTGTGGGTGGCCGATTTCCCCCTCCTTGCTGGCTGGCATGGTAGTGGTTCCCTTGGTGGAGGAGCAGTCAGAAATCGTAAAGGAGCCCCGTCGGGTGGGTTACGGCGACGTTGCCAGGCCATGGGTTTCAAGAATCTTCCAGGCACATCCCCGGTGTTACCACAGCAGGCGGAAGCTACTGTTGAGGGCTGACGTAGGGGATTGGGTTGGGCAGGTACATTTTGGGAAGGGGGCTGATGGTGCGTTTGGGCGGGAGACTGGGCCTGCAAGAAGGCGTCGGCCGAGAATAAGTGGCTGACGTCCATACTCCCATCGTTGAAGAATGCCATCACCTCCCCAGGAGACATGTACATCTGGGGGTCGTCCCTCAAAACATCCATTCCCAGCCCGACACTTGCATCCATGTTGAATCCCGGCGCACCTACGCCTGGAGTACTTCCACCGGCTGACGGGGGGGAACAGGACTAAATCCAGACCCATTGACAGGCTTAGGATCAGAGAAGAATTCGACTGGAGAGAAGGCCTCGGGGCTGCTCTGGTGCGAGGCTGAGTCGCTGTGATTCGAGCGGGCGACAGAGGAAGCCTTCTTGCGGACTGGTCGAATCCAAGGAGGCCTCGTTGACGTAGTTGCACCCTCTTGGCGGCCGGTTTCGAGAGGGATATTGGTAACTGTGCGCAATAGAATGAGCGGCTGGAGAAGAGACAGAAGATGACAATAGAATGCGCTGGTGCGACCGTAACTTACGTCTACAGAATTCCTCCATCAAGTCTCCTGACCTGAGACCACATACATAGCGACCACTGAATCGTCGCAGAAGGCCAATACAGGACCGTAGTGCATCCAACCCGGGTTGAATGAGATGCTGTAAGGCTTCGGATTTGCAGCAAAGCAAAACAGCGACCAATGTCCGACCCGCTTGGGTTAATTGATGAATGACATGAACGCCATCTGCGTGAATGAAGACATGTGAGCATCGAGTGAAGATCAAAGAACTTTAAAAGTAAGATGAAAGGAAAGAAGGCGTCGGATAAGACAAAGGTAATACTCACAGTAAGTCATTAAGCCCTTCTTCGCGACATGAAGGTGTGAACCTATGATTTGCAAAGCGGCGTTGTGCGCTGCTGCCAAGGCTTCCTTTTCCTGGTCGGTTTGCTCTTCTTCTATTGGGCCACTGGTTCTCTCGGCCACCATTTCCGAGAATCGATGCCTGTAGATGAACAACCGGACGTATTGCTCGGCGCAGTGCAAGCGAACTGCCTGCGTCAAGCGGATGGTATCGTCGCTGGCAAGCGTTTCCGCCGAATGGGCCCAATAAGGGGGAATGCTGCGATGTATTTCGTCCAGAAGCGCTTCCTCCTCGTGCATCGGCTTGAACTTTCGAACTCCGTGCAGGAGATTGGTTGCTTTAAGCAGGAATGAATTGGAGCTGTCCGAGTGGCGTGCTGGAGGCACATCCAAGACGGCTTCTAGCACCACCATTATCTGTACAGTGGTGATGAAAGCACCCATCCTGCATGAAGAGCCTGGGGGAGGGCTTCCAACGCCTTCTCGTGTGATGTACTCGTCATCAACCGGTGCTGGTTCAGCGATATCGCAATCCCGAAGTCGTAGTAGTGTGGGTCGACCGAAATGAGCGGCCAACTGTTTGTCCCAAATGTAGACACACCAGAAGGTTCTCTTCCGTACTTCATCGTCTATAGCGTCGAATAGATCATAGTTGTCTGCTGATCGATGTAGGCCCCCATCGATGCACATGGTGACCGCCTCGGCAAGGAGGGCTGCAGCCTTTGATAGTTTACCAAGGCCAACAGCATACACCGCAGCAACGAGATTGGATTGGATGGTATAGAGGGTAGGGCGATCTGCGATGGGTAAGTGCGAAGGCGGCCCAGGAGCTCGAACCATTGGGTTCCGGCTGTTATGCCGTCATTGGGGTCTGAGCGAACGCGAGGGTCGTCCATGTGCCGAGAAGCGAGACAGCAGATAGAAACGATGAAGGCTGCAAAGCCTGGTTCTGCCCATTTTTGAGGATTGCCATAGTCCTACAGGCGCAGAAGATTCGTTAATCACATGCTCCTCCAACGCACAAGGAGGACTCACATTGAGAAAGGTCGGAACATGGAGAAAGGGAAGGATGTAAGACGACGTCGATAAAAAGCATTGGACAAGGCTACGCTAGAGGTCAGTGAAAAGAAACGGGGATCTTTGTCAAGTCGCACCTATCCATCAAGTCTGGAGCGATGTAGGAGGTGATCAGGCGCCATAGCATCTGAGGGTTCACATCAGTCCTCCTCAGTTGTCGATTAGGAAACCATTCAGCGGTGGTCGCTGGACTGGGATGTGACTTGGTATCCTGCTTCTCTCGCGAGCCGTGGCGTTCCACCAGCAGGTCAAGAACAGGGAGCCCAGATGTTTCTCCTTGCCATCGCGTATATCCCTCATCGTCGAAATACAGATACGAGGCTGTAAGTGACATCTTGGATGTCTCTTCAGCAAATGGACCTGGCGTCGTAAGGCTGTACGAGCCTGCGAGGAGGGAGCCAAAGGAGTCTTGCTTTCGATGTAATGCCTCTTGGCCAGAGTTTTGGGGTAAAGTGGTTGGAAGGGTTCATGAGAGGGAATACGTGTAGAGACGGCGGTGGAACACCAGATGGTAGCCCTGCAGGATACATGAAGGGCATCATGGGGCTAGTCGCTTCTGGCTGAGTCCCTGGCTGCAAAGCCGGAAGTTGGCCTCCTGCCGCAAAGACAGCCGGCGGTATCGCAGAAATCAGACTCTCCAGGTGGTGCATACGGTCCTCCAACGTCGACGTCCGTCTATGCATTCGTCGATCAGCCTGGAAATCCTTATGCAAAGTGCAGCTTACTTCGATTTGTGCGGGTGAGTCCGTTTGCCTGGCTCTTCAAAGGTGCAGGCTGAGTTGGCCGTCAAACATGCCTGGCATGGGTGTCCTTCGTCGCATTTGATCCTGCGCCGACTATCCAGGGTTTAACAATGCCTGTAACCATCCAAAGCCAGCGAAGTGCTCACCGACACCGGTCACACGCCCTAGGGAACATCAAAGCTCAGGAGCTGAGCTGGTTTCGAGAGCAGGTCACAGGCTTACCTGCTCAGCTTGAAACGTCGCTCCTTTAGAGTGGACCCAGTTGCCGAAGACGACGAGGGTGAAGCTTGCTGCTGCTCCTGACTTTCTGAGCTCGTCACTGGGGGCATGATGGTGGTCCGGGGGAAACCTGCACACAAAGTCTAACTGAGCCAAATATAGACAGAGATAAATGTGATGGTTCAACACTGTAAAACCGAATCCACCCGGCCAATCTCTTCCCCGTTATGTGCTCATGAATGATCATGGTATTCATGTGGTATTTTGCAGAAGCTACAGCCACTGTGCCCATTCAATCGGACTGAATAGCCCCTAACTGTAAAAAGGAAATGCAAGTACTGGTGCTACGCGCGATTGCCAGTTGCACTCGTCCTTTGGCGCATTCTGCTATCCATGGTACCCTTAAGGCTCTTCTAGACCAGAACGTGGTTCTGAACCTGGAAGTCGAAGATCGGTGCCGGTGATCATCTAGATGCCGGCGGATCTATAAAAAGCTGGGCGCTAAAACCTTAACCACCCCCGTCCAACACAAACTACTGATGAGGGTTCCAGATGAATAGATTTCATTATTACATGGTATCAAGTCGTTCGTAAAAGGCATGTCAGAAGAAAGAGATTTAAATAACACTATCATGATGGTCAAACAGTCGCAAAAGCAAGTCCTAAAAGATCCGAATATTTATGATAAAAAAAAAAACAGAGACAGAAAAGCAGACGCCATTGGTATAGATGTCGCAGCAACACGGAATGATTGGTCGGCTAATCAGCCATAACATCAAGGCTAAAGCTTGGGGCCAGGCACACGACTGCCGCCATCCCTCGAAATAGATGGCTTGCTACGATGGCAGGAGGGAAAGGTGAGAGCACGGAAGAAAGAGTTAAAGCAAAAAGTGGGGCAAACAAAACGCAGCACTGCGAAAGGGATACAGAAACCCAAGGAACGGAGTAAAAAAGAAGAGGATACATAGTTTACATGGCCGTGGGCCCTTCCCATTGGTCTGTTGGCTCGTTTCTTGGGTGACCATGGTGCGGGTACGGTCCTTGGGAGGGTTCCTGAAGCTGGCGTGCTGTCGGCGGCGGCTGTTGGCTCACGGCCATCCCCCCATACGCATCGTCACTCTCTCCTCCCTGCTGCATTCGGTAGAAGGGATTGTTCGAATTTGGGGAATACTGCTGCTGTCCACCAAGCGACTGCTGCTGCTTCGGCGTCTGAGGCTCAGCATCGAAGAACTCGTCCGCAGCAGTTGCATAAGACTCGGCATGCGAAACATATGACGCCGCTGAGCTGCCCGATCTCTCGAAACTATGTCCGTGTGAAGAAGTACCTGAGGGGTCTCGCAGGTGTGTTCTTGATCTATTGTTGGCCTGAAGGTAAGAGGATGGTGGTGGCATCTGAGGGTAGCTTGGTGTTGTCGGGGTGGCAAGAGGTGAGTAGGTTGGGGTACCCGATGTTGGAGGTTGTGGAGGTAGCGGCGAAGTAGGCATGGGGCCTGGAGGAGGGCTTCGTCTAGAGGGTGCTCGAGAGGCAGCACTCGCCCTTCTACTCGGCGGTGGAGGTGTGCTCGTAACCTCCCCTGTCGAGTATTTGTATTTCGGTGAAGGAAGAGGAGAAGAAGGTGGGAGATCCGATGCCGAATAGTATGAAGGTGACGGTGACACAACTGTATTCTTTCGGTCACGGTCGTTGTTGTAGGCCCGCGAAGGCGACAGCAGGGCGTCACCCGCGGGAGCTGGCGCCGGAATATACTGGGCATTAGCCTCAGACATAGAAGGAGGACTTTGGTACGACTCCCGCTTTGACACAGGGAACTCGTTGAGTGCCATTTCTGAAGACGTATCGTGATGTGGTTCGTAAATCATTGGCGCTGCTTCAAGGCTACTGGCGCTGGAGTGGTGGCTGGCCATGGTGCCTCGCTTCCTATGACCGAGGCCAAGACGGTCCTTGAGGTCACCCTTCACCCACATCTCGCGGACTATTTCCTTATCGAGAGGGAAGTATGTTGCGGTCACATACTTGAAGATGAAGCGAGGGGCTGAAAGAAGAGTCAGTGCTAGCCTCGTGATACCTGGTGGAAAGACTGACCAAGACAAGCCAACACAGTCAAGAACACCGTGGTCCAGAAGGAGACTGTGCCAAACAGGATTTGCGCTTCGTCGATGAAATCGATACTGGGGAAGAACGAGTATACGACAACCCATAACCACATCACAATTGTCGAGCCGAGGACGACAATCCATGTCATAGCGGTCCAGCTAGCGGGCAGTCAGCAACAATGCAACGACGAGCAGAGAAAGACTTGCTAGTTGGTGTTGATCCCAACATAGGTGTTGGCTGCAAAGATAGCGGACACAGCAACGGTGGTACCAAAGTCGGAGATCGACTCAATCGTGCGGCCAGTCCAGGAGATCGGGGAACCGTATACCCAGGACAGGTAAGGGATGAAGAAAACAACAGCCGATTGGTAGAAACCGTCAATCATGTACCACCAGAACTTGGCTCGCGTATATTCGAGTCCCCGTATACCACGGACGTATAGTTGAGGGAACGCGAGTGCAGCCTTTGCATTGATGTCCTGGTCGAAAGCTAACAACGGGGCAGCGTTCAGGAAATGTAACCGGGAATCAAGGAAAGACTCGTACCCCCTAGCACGATGACGGGAAGAGAGGTGAAGACGAGGTTGCACAGCAGGATGAAGGTGTACTGGTAGAGGTATGTTGCTTGGAAGCTGTTGAAGGGGAGGTACCAGAACAAGGCCAGGGTCCAGATGACGTTCTAGATGGTGTTCAGCGGGTTCACTTCCAGAAGATGTAGCTCGACGTACCTTGTAGAAGAAGTTACTGTGCATCTCAGCCACACGCTGATACGACCATCTTCCGTGAACGAGGAGCAGCTTGGTCAAGAACCTGAACTGCCCGAAGGCGTAATCGGCAGACATGGCAGCTTGAGAACCTTCGAGACCAAACAGGCCGCAACCGATGTTTGCCTCTTGAATCATGGCGACATCGTTGGCACCATCACCGATGGACAAAGTCATTGCGTTTCGCCCTTCCTTGACCTGTCCAGGCCCTTAGATACAGCTTTATCGTTCAGGACAAGAGAAGACATACCAGTTTGACTGTCAACGCCTTTTGTGCAGGGGGAGACACGACAACAGACGACGGTTTCGCACTGTGTTCCAAGGTTCAAGAACAACTCCTTCAGTTCAGGGGTCAAGGCGTGTCGCAAAGTATCACCATCAATGACGACTGCGAAAGAGGCCTGTTTTCCGGGCACAAAGCCTCGCTTGCGTGGGTTCGTAGTGGGGGGCCCAAGTACCGAAGCAATCTTGTTCAAGCCAGCCTCTATTTGCGAGCGTGTCTGTTCCAACGATTCGGCGGAAATAATCATGAGGTCCATATCGGTCTTGAGAAGATTGCAACTGTAGCCAATCTCGATGGCGGTTTGCAGTTTGTCACCTGTCGAAGGCTGTCAGCGATCGTCGACAGCAACGATGCTGAAGGGACGTACCAGTCAGAATCCAGAGCTTGATGCCTGCACGGTGCAAAAGCTCGATAGCCTCAGGGACACCCTCCTGCAGCTTGTCTTCAAGAGCGGTGGCGCCAAGGATCAGTAGAGAGTGCTCCATGAGTTCGTTTGCCTGATCGATGGCCTCGTCTCGGTTGTCGATGGCATTGGTAGCAGCATCATAAGCTTTGACCCAAACCCCGTATTCCTCGTCCGTCACATACCGATACGCGATGCAAAGAGTCCTCAAACCGCTGTTCGCGAACGTCTCCATGTCCTTCCTCGTCTGCTCCTTTAGCGCCTCGTCATGGCCCTTGTCCAACCGCTCATAGATCACACTATCCGCTCCCTTGCAGTAAAGGATGATGCGTCCGTCAGGGCAGCGCATCAACACGCTCATCCTCTTCCTCGTGCTATTGAACTCCAGCATCTTGAGCAAGGTGTACCTTTCCTCCCGGCCCAGAACCTCGATTTGGAACAAGTCCTTCGATTTGTGGATGAATGGGAAACCGACTTCACGAGCCGCGGCAACAAGGGCGGCCTCGTCGGGCGACTCGGCCTTGTACTCCAGGTGGTAAGGCTTGCTTTGGGGGTCAGGTTTGTCGGACAGGACAGTGTGGCAGAGAGCGAGGGCGCGGAAGAACGCAATCATGTGGTCGCGCTGGCCACCAGATTGGTCCGTAAGATCTTGCGCAAATTTGGGCGAGATGAGTGTGAGTTTGTCGGTCTGCGTGTAGCGGTTCTTGAAGGCTCGTTCCATCGCGGCAACCATCTGCTGTTTGAGAGCGGCAAGCTTTTGATTGAGCTCTTCGGGATCCAGAGCGTCGTTTTTGCCTTCGCGCAATGCTGCGCCTCGCTGGGCCTCCGTCACACCCTCTCCGTACGCCACGCCGTTGATAGAGCACCTTTGGAATTCCATGATGTTTTGGGTCAGAGTGCCGGTTTTATCGGAGAAGATGTACTCGATTTGGCCAAGATCGTCAGAGATATTCCACGTTTTAGGAACGCACGGGGTGTCGTAAGGCGCGTAGTACATGTCGATATCTTGGGAAATGAAGTAGGCTTGGATAGTCTTGACGATTTCGATGGAGATGTATAGGGAGATGGGGACGATGTTTTGAAGCAAGATCAGACATGACCTGGAAGAAATCGGGGGGTCAGAAATGGAAGCGAGTAACGAGGCATGCACTTACACAAATGTGATGATTGCATTGACAACGAACGACGACGTCGGTTCGCTCCCTTGCTCGAACAACTGTGAGCTCGTGTCCGTCTCAGCATCCGCGAGACCGCTGAAGATAGCACTGATGATACACATGATCGCCAGAAGGACGAAATTGACGATAACGTTGAAGTTGGTTTCCTTCTCGATCTTGCTGCGCTTCGAAGGCGTATCGCCTCCATTGAGCATGATCTTGGTATCTGGACCTGTAAACATGACCAGACCGATGATCCAGGACGTGTTTCGGAGGATACAGCCTCGAAGAAGGAGCTCGTTGATCGAGATTGGCTCCTGCTGCACTTCCCCAGTCTGAGGATGGTTGTAGCGCAGCACGCCGTGGTACTGATAGAGGTTTTGATGGGGAGGCTCCGAGTCGACATAGAACGAGGATCGTTCGACGTCTTCTTCGGAAGCCAGGGACCAGGTGGCGCGCAAAGCCTTGCGAGGTTTGAGATTCGTCTCACCATCGAGGTTCTTCGTCTCCAAGTAACACATCCCATCAGGGTCCGACGTGGCCAAAACAATGATATCGGCGGGGACCTGATCATTGTCCCTGAGGAGAACAATATCGCCCACTTCGAGCTTCTTCCAGAGTGTCCTTTCCCAGCGTGCAGTTCCTGCTGTGCGTTTGCCCCAATTCACGACACCGTTTGCAGTGGTATGAGACCGAACCGAGTCCTGGTACTGACTGAGAGGCCCTACACGCCCCCACTGTGAGGCGTCGATGGATGTCTGAGAGGTGTCGATGGAGGTCGGTGGATAGTTGTGAGAGTCGACGCTTTGAACCCCGCCCCCTTTAGCCCCTTTCGTTAGATCAATGCTGCTTTGGCCCATATCATGGGTCAACACACTCGAATCTTCGTCATTGTCCCCCCGGTTCAGCACAATCCTAGCCTGCCCAGCTTCTCTGTCCCGCAGCTTCCGCACACCCCGCGTGACTTTGCCGGGGGTGTTCAGTCCCAACAGCTTCTCCCAAAAAGTGCGCGGATCCGTTGGCTGATTGACATTGCGCCAGCCCCCATCGAGCTTGGTAGCTGCGGAATTATTGACTTCTTCGTCCAAAACACCTCTGCTGTAATCTTCAATCCCATCCTTGATAGCGGTGACAGTGAGAATGAAAGCTAGGGGCATCACAGCAATGGCTCCGGTGGCAGCGCCAAACACGGGGAAGACTGCGGGGGCGGTCAAGCAAGGCCTTTGGCAGTGCTGCAGATGAACTCACGTTGAAGGACGACGAGGGTAAGGAAGAACAGATTGGCCACACGGCGGAATTGCTCGTAAAGGTTCTTCGGGATAAAGGTGAGGACTGTATACTCTAGAAATTCAAATAAGCATTTCCGAAAGGTTGTAAAAACTGAAGGCTTACTGGTAGTCCGGACTTTGTTTCTAACGTAGCGCACCCTGGGTTCTCCGTCGCGGTCGACCTCCATTGCTGAGAGTGGATAATTGACATAAACATTTCTCCTAGGGCCTGAGGGTTGGTTGGGCGGCTGCAGATCCTTCTTCTTCTTCCTCGAAAAGAACCTCCTCGACTTTCGCTTCTCCGCTCGCTGCTCAGCCTTGACCGAAACTTCAATGGCAGAGGCTGCTGTACGGACGGTACGCAAGCGCAGCTCTGGATCGATATTGCCATCGTTGTCGCCGTCCGAATCATGCTCGTCGACGATCGGTCGTCGCTTGAAGAAAGACATGTTGCGGCCACGTAGCGCAGAATCGGAGGGGTATCCAAGGTGAGGAGATGTGTAGTGGCCAACCGAGAACCAGCACGGTTAAGAGACGTCCTTGACGGACGTTTAGATGTTGGTCGTCGACGTTCACGTTCAAGAGCCTGGCAGTCGCCCTGCCCAGGAATTACCCAATCTGGGTCAGTCTGATTGGCATCAACACAGCCTGCTTGGCTCAGCGGGCGCTTGCTCGGCCTTTGGAAGGCGCGGCAGATTGATGCAAATGAATGGAGATGGCTGCATGAGAAAGGAGGGGTTTGTGGGTTGGGTAATGAAGAAAGGACGGCTGCGCGAATAATCACGGTTCAGTGGCCAATATTCAGAGAACCAAGGTGCCTTGAAGAAAAGTCAATTACACTTTCAACATTAGGGGGCTCGAAGGCAGGGAAAACACATTTGAAATTTACGCCTCTTGGCTTGAGGACTGACTGGCTCGCCCCTTACGAATCCGTCTTCTGTGAGCCAGACTTCGATAAAGAAACGTAATCAGGCAAGGATATTGGTTTCAGGTCGGGACTCTCGGGCTGGAGAAGGAAAGGTGAAAAGAGATTGAGTAAAACTCAAGGGGCACATAGCAAAGGGACAAAAGACGCAAGAAGAGGAAAGAGAAAGAAAGGAGAGAGGGGGAAGAGAGAAACGGTTTGATCAGATTGCATCAGCTGAAGTACTTCACTGAGTCGACAAAGACGAGCTTGTCCTGACTCTCCAAGGCCGAAGGTGGAATTTGGTGTCGCCTGGTCAATCCAGAGTACTAGGTGAGTCTGTATGCCAGGCCAGGAGCTTCCGAGGGAAAGGTACTGAAACAGCTGCTGAGTTAAAATCCCACGGCTGCGAGGGGGGTGATGTGGGGAAGGAGGCTGAGAATTCACCAGAATTCTATCCAGAAAGTGACAATCATCCAGTAGATCAACATAGCAGACCGCCTGGATAGTAAGTGCGCAATAGAAAGACCAGAAGGCGGCGCATTGCGATGCAGCGCAGAAAGAAGGTGAGGACTAGAGCGCAGTAGCGAGGCGCTGTCCGGTTGTTGTGTTTGAAGACCAGTCCGCGCGCTGCCTATCCAATCTTTGCGTCCACCTTTTAAACGGGCCCCAGTGCCCGCTCTTTAGCCAGTCCTTTCTGGGTATGGCGCATAGACGGGTGGGATAACCTAGCCCAAGCCTGGGTGAACGCGCCGTGATAACGGTAATGCAAACGAAGATCGGAGAGCAGGGTATCGTCGTCGTTGGGGAGAGAGAAGGTCATGGAATTGAGCTGGAGATCACCTTGAAGTTTCTGAAGGATGGCCGTCAAGCAAACCACTCTGCACTCCGCCCTTCGGCGGAAAGTGTTGAATGCGTCCTCCATAAGCGTTAATAGAATATCAATTTGGTGGCATCCAGTCGATTTCGCATTCGATAAGGTCATTCGCATAGGAGACCATTGATGAATTCGGTTGCCAGTTCGGAGTAGCGAGATTCATATCCAGAGAGGCTGGAATGTCGCCTTGTCCTGAAGAGTGAAAGCCTGATCCACGAAATGTTGGCACTGGTTGTGGCATGAAACTGGAGACAGTTACTCGCATCTGCTCAGCAGGTCTCTTCATGCAGAGGAAAGACCACCAGACGGATCTCAGCAGGAGAAAATGAAATATATGCGGCACCCAAGACTCCATGCCCGAGATCTATCACCTGTTACAACTTCGCCACTTTGTGTAAAAGTTCATCTAGAGTATGAGGGTTGGGTATGATGATTTCCTTGATCTGCCGGGAATCCGTTGCAGGACTGAGGGCATGGGAGACGACAAACCTTCGCGGATTCGACGCGTCCGGCATTTTACTTTCAAGCTCCGACCACCATTACGCGATCAGATTACCGGAGCCCCTGTCTTTCTGGGCGCTTGTGCTGGACACATACATAGGTCCCCTAAGTCGCTGTAGCTTCGAAACAAGGATATTGAGGTCAAATTATATCTATATAGTACTACATGCACTATTGGACTCCAAGCTCAACGAACTCACTGATCCGAATCGGTGAAGTATCGAAATAACCCTTTCACCTTTACATACATGTTGAGCCACGGTTTTCATCCGGCGGCCACGAATGTATTTAAAGCTAAAAATATGTGGGCTAGAAAGCTCCCAGTGGCGTCCTTCTGCTTTGAAATTTGGACACCGCTGACCGGACACTGATTACGCCGTTGTCTGCGTACGAGACATGATTCCGCTGCATACCGAATTAGCATCGGTACGATGAGGTGGAAATTAGCTAGAAACGCACATGTACGGCACAGATGCCTGTTGGTAAGAGTTGAACCAACAGTTCAAGGCCTGGGCAGCATTGCAAACTGCCCTGATTCGACACCTCCCGCTCGATCCTAGTTGGACATAGTCCTGAGCTCAAGGATTCACGACGCGTAGATGTTTGATGAAACTCTAATGAAGAAAGTTGGCTTTCCGGGCAAAGACGCTCCTACTCACTGCCCTTGGCCTCTGGCAACTGCAAGTCGCAAGGGGCAACTTTCATGTTTCGCGACCACAACGTTTGATCCGTGATTTTACCTTGATGTTGAGAAGCACAGTTTGATTGACCTCATGGGCAACTCAAATTTGGGTTCGAATGAGACAATTTTAGTTCGTGCGGGGAACGCACATTTCCAGGTGCATGGAGCCTACACGTAACGTAACAGGTACTTATAGCGAGCCGGCTGCCCGATGTCACAGTGAGCGCTGAGGGTCTTCCACTTTCTTCCATCTCTTCTTTACCATACTCAATTGGATAGACTGCGAACAGTACCTGTCCCTCCCTTCGTTCCAGCCTTGGGTTTCCCACTATCAGGCGAGATTCCCTAGACATGATTGAGACTTTCGATTGGACACTCGACCCGATGCTATGGCCACCAGCACAGTGGCAGGAATGGCGGGTGGTGTACTGGCCGATGATTGTCAAGATGGCTCAGACGGGATTGTACTGGCAAGGTGTGCTAGTTGGCTTTCCAAAGACTTCGGCGCTCATACGATGTAGCTGCAGGCACCGCGGTTGTCTTGTACGACCATCGTAAGGGCAACGTTTTTGGGGCGGATTCCCGTGACTGACCATCACCTTCTAGTAACGACATTCGATCAGGAGGTATATTCTTTAACAACCTAGTAATTCCGGCTCTCATCCCCATCCCCTCAGGTCGAGTTCATTTGGGTGAGTCGGGGTTTCCCGACAGTCAACTGGCGGTCAATGACTTGTAATAGCCACAAAGCTGGTCATTGGTGAAGATCCTATACCTGCTTGTAAGTCAATCGGCAATCAAATTCCTCTACTATGAAGCCTTAAATCCTCCCCAGAATCGGTACATGGGCGACGCTCTCCTATTGTAAGCCGCCACAGAAGCTCAATTTATACGATTTCCTCACCAGTCCCGTTGACGCAGACATGGGTCTGCCAGTAGGAAGCTTTTTTGCACACATTCGTTTCCCATGCTCACAAGCCCCAGCTCAGTTCTTCGTTAAAGGAGAACTCATGGAAAAGGTTCGAATCTTTCGAAGATCTTGGCTGCCCTGCTGACCTCTAAATCAGATGTGCGCCTTCCACGCGATATAAGAATGTGCAGTCTTCTTACTGACACCGGGTCACGTCCTTGCCATCTTCAGGTGTAGGTCAGTCTCAGTTCATGACACACGGCAATGGCTTATATTTTCCGGCGCTACTAGGCCCAAGCTCATTTCAAATCCAGTCATGGCTAGGGATGATTACGCTGTTTACGATGAATGGTAGGCCCTCAGAGCAAAATCTCAGCTCATATACCTAACCAGATCTATAGGACTTGTTGTCAAGCGAATTTCATGCATGTACGCTGGTAACCGGATGATCCTTTACCTGCTCGTCGGAGCATATGCGGTTCAAATCGTTGCGGGGGCTGTATTGACAGGCCTGATAGCACCAAAGGGAGGAAATGGTGCGTTGAATACTTGCTTCCATTTCTCCGAGTCCGCTGATCATCCATGAAGTCGTCTCCCCGCTGACCTCCACCAGCTCCTACTGCACACCAAGCATCAGTATACCTAGATGGTTTTGGACCTTCCTATTTTACAGCGTCACCTTCGAGGTCATCGTATTCGCCCTTGCACTCGTCCAAGGCATTCGATTCCTTCGCGCAAGAAAACCAGCACCTGATCCTCATGCGACAAGTATGGTCGACCGCATATGGAATCGACAAGGGAATTTGGTTAGAATCCTCATCCGAGATAGTATATCTTTCCCCTTCATGTGAGCTGTTTTCGACGCTTCGTCTCAAATGATTGATGACTGACCACGCGCCTTGCAGTGGGCTCGTACTCAGTGTTTTCAACATCCTAGCATTCAAAGGGAAGCTACCTGTAAGGACTCCACGACGGCATCATCTAAACTGATCTCAATTGATTTTTACCCTTTCGTAGCCCCCAACCACCCAGATTATCCTGGTCATATCCGCAGCAAACTCTCCCATTCTAGGGTGTCGGTTACTCCTGAACCTCCGGGAAGCGTACTACAAGCCATTTCACGTCGAATTTGATCCCCAGCAGGATCCCACGGATGAAGTTGTCCTCCCTTCCTTGGAAAATGACACCTCGTCCAAATCACCCAGCCCAGCTCCTTAACATCACCCCTGGCCTTCCTAGGCCTCCAACCGGCACCTCCACACTGTGCAGGGGTAACCCGAACGCCACACAGCGATCTCACGGGAGCTGAAGGACACGCGAGATTTGTGACCGTCCGGCAGCGTTCATGCTTCGAATTGCAATGAGAGTTCAATCAGCGCAGCATGTCACCCCATCTTGTGGTTCATTCGTAACAGTGGCACCTAGTAGCCAGTCTGTGGTTCATTAGGTATTGGACACTCGGACAATCTAATGTTGATGAGGTTGCGAAAATGTTCATAGTGTCTCTGGATACATGCGCTGTCCCCTATTCTGAGTCGGAATCGCTACCAGAGCCTTCTTCCGAGTCTGACCCGGAAACGTTGCACGAATTCCTCTCTTGTTCGCGGAGGTTGGCCAAGAACTCGACCAGACTTTCCACCTCCTTCCATGAGTCGAAATAATGGTTGTCGACCAGGTCTCCACCCTCCTGAATAATCTTGTGGGATGGGAATATATATTGGAGCGATGGGACAACGGCGGACAGGTACGCGGCGACGTTCCTTGGGTCATGTATGGGAGAGGTCCCTACATGGAGGGTCTCGAATGCATAGTGTTCGAAGCCATCAGCAGGGCGCTGTGCATACCAGCCCACGCCCGTCGCATCTATTGGAATCCCCAGGGTTGTAAGCGCAGGGAACAGACGAAGGATGGACGGAAGGTCCTTGAGCTTGACCTCGGGCTTAGGTCGATAGGCGGCTTCATCGCCTTCGTAGATGGATAGCGTGGTAAGGTGAGGAACCGCACTTGCCAAGGCACGAAGTGACTTCATGCGAGCAGAGGCGGGTACGCTGCTGCACTGGATCTCTAGAGAGATTAGACCTGTAAATGCTTGAAGGGCTTGAAATTGGAAAGGATCTTCCAGTGGAGAGCTTGTGTTATCCTGGAGAGGATGTTCCGGAACACCGATATGGGATTCACGAATGGAGAGTGTAGTGAGCGTCGTATGGTTGACGTGATGGGGAAGTAGATCGATGAGCCCAATAATGGCCTCTCGGGGGCTTGCTCTGCATCCATATACCGTAAAGTCTTCAAGATTCGCGCCATTGAGACAGCGAACGATGGGAGGGCAGGCGGAGAGGTCGGCGTTACAATCAATCCCGAGCCCGCTGAGGGCTGGAAAAGTAGCTCCCTCAATAGCTGACTTGAGCATATTGAAGTCATTTGCGGCGGCGATTGTCAGAGAGAGTTCTGCGAGGCAAGGTAGCCTGGATAACGCATTGAACACGTCTCTGGACCCAGTTGTCAAGGTCACATTCTGCAAAAACAACCCAGACTCGGCAATATCCACCATTTGCGGTGCAAACGGAGAGGAAAAGTTGCATACCAAATGCAGTTTGGAGAGGCGTGGGCATCTTCGCGTTAAGGAGGACAAGAAGGATGCATTCTCGCAGGTTTGTGGGATATTGGACAAGATGTGGAGCGAGTGGAGCCGAGGCCCCAGAAGAGCGGAAATATGGGAGCTATCTTTTGGTATGTCTTGGGCACCTTCTAGCCAAAGACCACGAAGCTTTGGAAAGAGTGGGTAGTCGACGTGAGTCGCACAAGCCAAAAATGCCGCTAGGCTTTGGACTGAGCGACGTGTTGGTTGCAGGTCCATATCCAAACGGAGCACCCGTATCCTTGAAGAGCGCTTCTTAAATGCCAATACATCTTGATGAGTAACTCCCCTCCTCATTTTCTAAGCAAAACCAAGGCAAGTTAGCGCCTTGCTGCAGTGACAATGCCTTGGTTGCTAACTCACCCTGCGTCGGTGGGGCTTGTCGCCTTCGAACTTCCATAGGTCATCGGCTATGGAGTCTAGCAAGGGTTCCAAACCGAATTTGCAGCTGAACCGGTACCATGGCGCCTCCGTTGCAGCATGGCTAAACCTGCGATTGACTTTTGCGAGATTGACAAGAGCTCGTCGCGGTGATTGCTCGCGGGATTCGATGGGATAGTAGTCTAGTGAGAAGTCCACGTTGCCGACCAACCAACATATCTCCTGGACGATTTCGGGTATGTCCCAGCAGCGATGCATGGAAGTTGTGGTAGGAATTGAAGAGAATTTTCGCTGTGCTTCGCAACGGATCAAACGCGAGTGATGGAAATGCTCCCATCCATTCCAGTAAGCGCCCGGGCCCGAACCACCTCAAAGCCAAAAAAAAAAAAAAAAAAAAGGAAGATCTCGGAAGTGGTTAGAACAGACCTCTTATCTCTTGCACTCAAGTAGGTTTGACATAGTAGCATAGTGATGAATATGTAGGGCCATAGTGGGCAAGGGGCTAACCCATGAAGCCCAAGTCTCCCATTCACGTACTCATACATAATCACCCAAGTCCATGACTTCTGTTCTGACGATGCAGGAAGCTCAATTCCGGGACGGCAGGATTTTCGGCGTGCGTCGTTGAAAATAATTGTCAGGTAGAGCCCTTATTTGAAAAGAGAGGGTAGGCAGTCGAGCTAGGCGGAAGACGTTTATCGAGGTCTTAGACTATCGGTTTACAGGCTAATTCATCCTAATCTAAGGCAGCATCGCCCCGTTGGGACCGCTTCCCCCGTTTTGTGACATCCTCTGCTGTTCCCGGACGTTTTTCAGAAACTCTACCAGACTCCCCACCTCTTTCCAACCATCCGAGTAAGGATTGGGGACCACCGTTCCGTTCTCCTGAATAATGTCCCTTGACGGTAATATGCGCCGAAGTGATGGAGCGATGGCGGATAGGTAAGCAGCGACGGGTCTGGGATTATCGACGGGGGAACTCTCCACGTAAAAGCTCTCGAATGCAAGGTGCTTGAACCCGTTGAGAGGGTGCCGCTCGTCCCACCCCACGCCCGTTGCGTCCATTGCAATGCCCAGGAGCTTGAGCTTAGGGAATAACTCGAGGATTGCAGGCAGGCCCTCGAGCTTGAATTTGGGCGTGGATCGATACACGGCGTCGTTGTTGTCACCGATGGCCAATACAGTAAGATTGGGAACCGCATTTGCTAGGGCGCGGAGTGACTCCATGCCAACAGAAGCAGGTAAACCACTGTGGACCTCCAGAGAGGTGAGTCCTACGAAAGAATGCAGGGCTTGGATCCGAAAAGGATCTTCTAGGGCAGCGCTTGCTTCATCGAGCCGCTGGCGCCCCGATTCGTCGAGGCGGACTTCGCTGATAGAAAGTGTGGTGAGCGTTGAATGGTCGATGTGGCGCGGAAGAAGCTCAACGAGCTTAGCAATGGTTTGAAGGGGCGCCATTGTCGCTGCGTACAGTCTCAGTTCTGTGAGGCGTGCCTGCTTGAAACACTGAACAATCCGACGGCAGACGGACAGGTCTGAGAGAGAATGGATTGTTAGGCGAGCGAGCGCTGAATATCCGACTCCATCGTGGATTGGCTGGAGCTCACTGAAGTCGCTTTCGGCGTCGACATTCAGGGTCAGTTCTTCGAGGAAAGGTAGTCCAGACAACGCGTTGAAGACATTTTTTGAGGTTGTTGTCAGCGTTACAGTCTGGAGACACGATCCGTATCGAACAAGATCGAGGACGTCCTTTACGTTTGAAGGTTCGAGGCAAAAGTCCATCTCTAGTATGGTGAGGTGCCGACTTCGCCGGGTCAACGAAGACAAGAAGGATGCGTTTACATGCCCGTGTGCGAGATTGACCGAAATATGCAACGAGCGGAGCTGGGGCCCAAAGAGGGGGCCCAAGAGAGCACAGAGCTGAGGTCGATCCATTGGGATTTCCGAGTACCCTGAAAACCATAGGCTTCGAAGCTTTGGGAAAAGGGGGAAGTCGTCGTGGCTCGCACAAGCCCAAAACGCTGCAAGGCAATTGAGGGCCCGATGGGTTGATGAATTGTCCGTTTCCAAACGCAAGACCCGTATCCTCGCAGAGCGTCTCTTGAATGCTGCAAGATCTTGATAATTCACCCCTCGTCTCAATTCCTAGGTAAAACGCAACGTCAGCGCTGCTCTTATTCCTGCAAGGAAATGACTCCATGGGCCGTGGCCGGTAAGACTGCTTACTCTTGATCGCTGCCCTTGACTGCCAGTAAATGTCCACAAGTCGTCAGCTACAGAGTCCAGCAAAGGTTCTAAACCAAACTCTGCGCTGAATATGTACCAGAGCGCCTCCGTAGCCGGATGGCTAAATATGCGACTAGCTTTTGCGAGGTTGACGAGGGCATGTCGTGATATTTGGTCGGCGCGGGATTGGTAAGGCCATGGGTCAGGTGAAAAGTCGACATTCCCAACGAACCAACATATTTCTTGAACGATTTCGGGTATGTCCCAGCAACGATGCATTCTGAGGTTGTGGCGGGAAGGTGAAAGCAAATCCAACATTAGCCGAGTTCAAGTTCAATCCTGACCAATCAGACGGATTCAATCTCCGAATCTATTCGAGTTAGCGCCGAGTCCCCAGGCCTCAACTTGAACGCCCAGATAGAACTGTAACCAAATTTAAATATTTTGATATGTCCTCATGCCCCTCTTCCCAGTACCAGTTCTCATACGGCTTCTCTATCACGACAATCAATTTTTACTACCCGCAGGATTGGCCAGGGTACTAAAACAAGAGAAAAGGTCAGGCCGGTGGTCATTGGTCATTGCTGCTACGGGCGCTAGCAACTGCAGGCTTCCCAATCCCAAACATCAAGTCCGATTCGCATCGTAACCAGTGTAGAACAGGGCCGACGCGCAGGTTGGACAAAAACGTACACCGCCTTCCTACTCAGCTTTATCGCCATCTTCAACCTGCCTTGGATCCGCTGAGGAAGAAGCACATCCTATTAATATACCTCGTGATGATTTATTGCATGCGGAGCTCAACAGCACTCGGTAACCCTTCTTTCGCTAGTGTCTTGAGGGTGCCCACCAGTGGGAGGTGATCCCGAGCGCCACATTAGAGAGCTGAAATCGACTATGAGACGATGGAACCTTACACTCGGTGGACTCAACCTAATGGTTTGACTAGGAGTGTCAAAGGTATGGAGGTCTAGAGCTTAAAACAGAGGCGTCAGAGCAGTCAGTCCGTTTACCCTTTCCGTTTACTCTTCCCCATTCTCCGGACAGCGGAAAACACGGGGTACATGCAGATCCTCTACCAGGGACCATCTACTCGGATGCGGCTTCTCACCTTCTCGATAGATGTTCGGTTATGCAGCAGCTCCTCGACAAGGCGGTTGAAGATTCTCGGCAAGGAGCAGCCACCAAGGAGGAGAGAAGAAAGCGTGCCATTTACCGATACAATAGATAATTAATGTACAGCAGAAGTAAATCTAGATCGAAAACCAAAAGCAGAGATTGCGTTGCAAAAGAAAGAGGGGAAACCGATGCTTGTCGTTGTGATACGTGAATTAGGAGAATGTTCGCGGGTACGAGGTAGGGGGGTAGTAGGTACGAATGAGGCTGAAACATCCTCAACTGCCTAAGCAGTCAAAGCAGACGCAGCCGTATTTTGAAGGAGCGAAGCAGACGAAACAAGAACCGCCGACCTCGAAATGACATGTGCAAACAGGGAAAGAGCCACAATGGGATACTTGGCCGACGACGGACCATCCTCCGCTTGCTCAATCGTCGGCATGTTGTACGCCGCACCAATGCAAGAAGCAAACGACAACGCCGCAAGACCCGCCGAGCCATTCCACAATGCCCGCTCAGTTCCTCCTGGGAAATCAAACTTGGCACCAGCAGCGATACAGGCGAGGGAAAAGGCACCAATCGAGGCGACCATCGGCACAATCGCGCTCTTGCCGTCCTTCTTGATAGGGTTGGCGTTGGAGATGAGCTTGGACAGGTTCTCGGTGGACTGGTATGCGTAGAGTCGGTTGGGTCGCAGAGCCAATTGAGCCTCGAATTTCTCGATCTCAGCTTCCTCTTCGTGTTCCAGGGCGGGGTAGTGAGCTTCGGTTTCGTGGATGGTCTTGAGGCAGTCGTTGTCGAACATGGAGGCTTGGTCGGAGAGGAGGGACCAGAGGGTGTCGAGGAGAAGCATGAAGCCTTTTTCCATGTGAGAGTTCCTGAGCTTGAACTGGGGCTTCTCGATGTCGGTAACCTTGCGATCGCGGAGGCCGTCGAAAGTGTGAGAGGGGGATGAGGTCTGGGTGGAAGGCGACTCGTCGATCTTGCTCTGCTTGGCTTGCTCGCGGATGGGGAGGGCATAGGGGACACCGGAAGTGCGGGATTCAGGCATGGTGCGGTGAACAGCGACGACGCGATCGATCGAGTAGGGCTTTTCCCAGAGGAGAGCAGCAAGGGACCATCCGGCGACGATGTAGAAGGCGGTGATCAATTCGAAGTGGGAGATGGGGAGACCATGGGCTCCTCGGATGGCTGTGCGTGCAAGGGTGGCGGTGGTTTGGAAGAGAGCGAGGGCGGTAACGAATGGACGCTTGGAGCTCATCTTGGCGAGTTGACCAGGGAGGATAGTGGGCCATTTAGTCTCGCCGCGGTGGATGAGGTCGACCATGCCCTGATACGAGAGAATCTTGACAGGTGTGGGGCTACGACCGAATTGGAACTTGAAGTCGACGTCGTGGAGGACAAAGCCACCCATCTGGATGAGATAGGCGTGGGCCTTTGTCCAGTTGAGACTGGGATCTGAGAGCGAGTATTAGTCGAGTAAAGTGAGAGAAAGTCGCTGGAACTCACCAAAGGTCTTCATCAGATCAGCAGCGCCTGTTCGCTGGCGAATCGCTTGCCAGATGAGGAACTCAGGGAACACCAAGAAGCAGTAGGCCATCTTGAGCCTGCTCGCAAGTTTGCTCCATCGTGAATCCTTGACACCATCCGCGCTTGGGCGAACACCCAGTAAAGCAGCACCAAGAATGGCCAAGGCACACTGGCCAGCAATCACAGTGGGGGAGCGAGTGGAAATGAATGAGGCAGTCTTGATGTCTGCAGTAGCCGAAGCGAGGTATGGCATCGACTGAGCAATGTCTTCCTGGTGGGCTGCGAGGCCAGGAAGAAGAGGGGCGACGAGGCCAAGTCCGAGGGAGAGGAGAAGCATCTTGGCTTTGGTGGAAGCGGTTGCTTGAGGAGTGAGTGTAGGAGAGCTTGGGATTGCTGGTGATCCTGGTTAATTGAGGTCCAACGTCCGTCCTTTTAAAACACCAAGTAGCTCTAGGCTAGACTTGCTTCTCTGAAGACGAGTATAGCCCGATATCGGAATCAGACGAGGAGCTGGAGAAATGGCAGGGGAGAGGTAAACCCGGTCGTTGACGGCCCACCGACTGGGTATTCATCGTCCTCCCCTTGTTTCAACGACTTTTTCGCTATAGAATTGGATTGCGTAGCGAGGAAAGCCGCGTCCTGGACACCTGGACACTAGAAAGGCTGAAACCCAAGGTCAGAATTGGTCATGGCCATGCAATTCGTCGTAGCAGCCACAAGCTGGACTACACTCACTAGTAACAAGAAAGCTACTTTGCCGAATGACAAGGTCTCCGTCCGGTGGAGGAACGAGTCCGTTCACGGACAATCGGCTGCGTTCTCAGGAACTCAACCTTTCTCCCCGGTCATTGTTGCCTTTCCAAAGGGATCATTTGGACAGAAAAGAAGATCAGGTTGGCCGGTCAGCCCACCCCGAGAAGACGACAGACAACCAATTGACAGTAATCAGTCGCAAGTCAAGAGCATTTGTTACCCGTTTCCCATTCGACCACTCGGTTGGCTGTCGGCGTAGAGGAAGGTTATGCGGGTTTAACACAGCTGTATCTCTGGCGACACAATTTGAAGCGGCTGTGTATCAGCCTCTAGAATGCTGGTCCTAGGTGAAAGTGTACTCCTGGTCCAGCTCAGGCATGGCGGTTTCGGGCCCTATAGAGCCCTTAGGCCACTTATCTGGCAGGATGTAAGTGACCTAACCAGCCAATTCGAGACCGTCGCTCCCCACCCAAATCTGTGCGAAAGCCGCTAAACCGGTTACGGTTCAACCACAGACCGTTTCCTTCCCATTCGTTCTGCACGACTGATGGGCAGGAAAACACTGCTTCGGTGTTCGGCCATTATGTCGCTTCTTCGCCAGTCGCCTACGAATTCCGGTATTTCCAATACCACGCTTTGCTTCTTCCGGAGAAACAACGCCTAACTTGGAATGTCATTCCAATGTCATCAGAATGTTTTCCGTATGTTTTTCATATGTTTTAAACCATATATAACTGGCCGTGTAGCGCCATTCACGTACGTTCGCCTGTTCAACGACTCCAAGCATCTGGTGGTACAAGGAACCAGTGGTTGTCAAGCCGATAGCGCGTTGTGTTAGCCCTCATGACGAGCCTGGATTGGCGCGTGGATTGGCGGTCGTTGCCTCAAATCTCTGAGAATAGATATGGGGGTGGGCGGCTACTATTACTACAGCTTATAGATGGATAGATAGATGAATAGATAGACGGATAGATAGATGTTCAGTTAATAGTAATACATGCACTCGGGGGTGCGTCACTTGAATTCAGATGGCAATAGTTCCTAGGTTCCTATGGCTAAATTTCTCTTCGTAACACTCAAATTAGACATTTAAATCAAGCTTTCTGAACTATGCCGATGCCGTGGACTACAGATAACTTATAAGGAGGAGGGGGCAGGAGACGCAGGTTGCTCAGGTGCTGGAGACAAAATGATGGGATCAATGAGCCCCTATCGCTCAGAAAACATTTCGAAAAGTCGTAGGAAATCGTCGCTCCAATTTTGAGACAAGATATTCTATGTTTGAGGTCTGATTTTACGTAGGTACAGATATCTGTCTTTATCTCGGCTGATACTTGTGATCCCCCGGGTCAGACGAAGTCAGACAAAACCAATGATCCCATTCACGTTCAACGGCGCAAAACCCGAATGGATTGCCTTGCTTTGTAGGCTATGCGAAGGAACGAAAAACTTTAAATGTATGAACGTTTTAAAAGATGCTCTGAGTGTTCATACCGGTCATTGGATACTATCTGCACACGGGGAGCACCTTTGTTTTCGAATTATGACGGCACACGTTGGCAGTTGCTGGTGGCTTTGCTTGAGCTCATCCATTGCAACGCCTAAGGACAAGTGGAGGACATCGGAACTACCTATTGCTCCAATAGTACCCCTTATATCTAGTTCTTTGATGACTGAAATGTCCTAAGCTCAGCCTTTCACCAAGTTTCAGATCAATGCCTATCGTCGTGGCTTAAAGTGTGTATATTGCATAGTCAAAGCCTTTTGTGAACAGTGCCTACCTCTTTCTTATAAGAAACAAGCCTTAAAATTTCACAGCGCTTCGTCGATTCTATGAGCAAATCAATGCAAGGATAGCTGTTTTAAATATGTATGACAGTGTGCGGCTCGTGAGTGAACATGAT
Source organism: Coprinopsis sp. MPI-PUGE-AT-0042 (assembly GCA_020736565.1). Classification (NCBI taxonomy): domain Eukaryota; kingdom Fungi; phylum Basidiomycota; class Agaricomycetes; order Agaricales; family Psathyrellaceae; genus Coprinopsis; species Coprinopsis sp. MPI-PUGE-AT-0042. The sequence goes on from JAHBOF010000151.1 coordinate 157,086, forward strand.
TTCAAAACTCTCAGGAAACAGCAGCCATGTCAGTGTTCATCGTGATAGCGTCGCACCTCAGATTCCTTTGCTCGGCTAAATGGGAAGCGGTCCTCAATTTCCTAGGATCCGTTATACCTCCCGTATTTTTGAAATCTGGATATCAAATCCAGGAGCCTCCATCATGGGTAGCCAATGAATCCATCTGGGCACTCGCAAGTCCAGCATGCAACCAGAAAATACGGCGGGTGCTTCAGACCTTTTCCATTTACTAGTACGAACATCTTTCTAGCTACACTAGATACCTACGATAAACTGCAATTTTTGGATTGAAAAATAGCAAGCAGCTAGCCTGGCTCAAACAGCGGATTGTAGGCAGAATCAAGGCAAAATGACACAGCCGTTGGGTCTGGTAACTGGCTCGATGTTGCATATACCAGCCCCGAGGATACTTTGGGTGGCTTCAGCGTTCATATTGGTTTATGGGCCTATATACGCCGTACCCAAATCGCAGCATCGGTCGAGGGGAAGGGTGGCGCATAGCCCGGCGCTGCGGCCCACCTTGTTAGTGGTCCAACCGTGTACGGTTTCAAAGCGACCGTCGTCGGTTGAGCAGCGACGGTTCGAACCGCTCGTGTACGGTTTGCAAACCGGGCGCGTCCAAATTAGGATATACGGTTTGTTCGCTTAGGTCACTAATCCCCTGCGAGATAAGTGGCCTAAGGGACCGTGGAAACAGTCAATAGACGGTGCCTGAGGTGTCCTGGTCGAGGTCGGATTGCTGGGTAACGCCTTGAGATGCACGTGACTCGTTGATCCGCGACTGGAGATCAGTCAATCGTAAGCGCGCAAAACGGGCGCTTGCGAAAAGGCTGAAGCTACAAGCAATGTTTCGATGGACGGAACTTTAGCGAGAAGTAAATCCAGGAGAATGAATCACTCATACAAATTGATGAGCATTAGGCGAGCTTGAACGCCGAGGCGTATTGGCCCCCCCTCTAAGCCGGCTGGTAGTAGGCTGACCGAAAGGGAGCGAAGGACACCAAGGCCGAGCGCAAGAGAAAGGGGACGGTGGGTGATTGAACAAGATTTTGTGACAAATGGCGAGTGATAACATTTGGGCTTTAGCTCTGAATGAGACCAAGTGAGGGAACGAAAGAGCGAAGCGAGGATCAAAAAGGCGCCGTGCAAGAGACTCTTATATCTCTTCTCGAGCCCTCAACATTGACATTGAAGGCACTCGTAGTGACATCGAAGCTAATAGATTATTTCAGGAAAGGGAATTGCAGGAGCGTGCCTGTCGCTTAGAAAGCAGACGCTTGGGCCCCGCTGGAGCTCGCATTAAGACTCCGACCGTGGCAACCAAGCCGAAGACGCGTTCGCGTTCTAACTTGAACTTCTCTTCCTGCACCCCATCCGTTGACCCATGCACCGCTGCTTCAAGATTCCTGAAATCGTGCGCGAGATATGTCGACACCTGCACACGCATGATCCAGGATCCAATCCGTACTGGTATGCAAGCAGCCCTGAAAAGACTGCTAGTTCGCGCCTCGCTTTGGCCAGCCTCTCCAGGACCTGCAGGCAGTTCTACCAGCCAGCAATAGAGGAACTTTGGTCTTGCTTTAGTTCCTCGTATGGGATAGACCCACTTCTAGACGCGATCGCGGATGATCTTTGGGACTTCAGCGTCGTGCGGGGCGAACGCGACAGGTCGACAAGGGTAAGCGAGAGTAAAAGAACGCAACCTTTTACACGCGACTTATACGCTCCATCCTAGTTCCCGAAGCGGGAGGTCCACTATGAAGACATAATCTCGCTTAAAGGACGCGCATCTCGAATTCGCCACCTCTGTATCAAAGTGCAAGCATTGAGTCTGGTTCCAGTCCGAAGTCTAGCAGCTGCCACTACCCCGGACGACGGTTTCATATTCCCCACGCTTCAGGAGCTGCGGGTCATAGGAAACGCAGATCTTAGTGCCCTGGTGGACATCACTCCCCTCAGTATCTTCCTCAGCCCAGTCATCTCCGTGTGCCGGATTCCTGTACCCATAACCAACAGCAACACGAACCTGTCATGGCTAACTTCCTTGGCCCGCCGCTGTCCCAATATGACAGAGGTAGACTTTGGGAATAGCGTGGCCATGCCTTACCGTTCCGTGAATGCGCTGTTTTGCGTGCTGGGATGCCTGCGACAACTCGAGCTGATGATAGATACCGTTGAGGCGATGGTCGTACTGTCTCATCTCCCATTGCTCCAAAAACTGGTTGTAATAATCTCCAACTCTACCAATTTGGCCGACGACGCACATCCTCTTTCGGGTGGGGGATTCCCATCCCTCGAATGGTTCAGATGCGTTTCTAATGTGGACCTCTCTCCTTGTCTCTTCGCTATTGCGCTTCTTGCCAAGACAACCCCTCTGCTGTTCTTGATCCTCGAGGCCAAGCGACCTTCGCCTCTGAAAATCATCATCGATATCATTGAAATAATTCCAAAACACGTTGAACACCGTCTCTTGCAGAGACTTATAATCACGGAAGATGCAGATGGCGCGCACATTGTCCCAGTGGGCTACGGAGCTCTTGAACGACCCTCTTCACTTGGAATCCCTTGCAGACTTTTCCGTACTCCGGATACTGCGCGTCGAGGTGATGACTCCCATCTCGATTGGGATTCAGCCGCTCGAAATGCTAGCGCATCTAGACCTGGAGACGTTAGTCATTGAGTACTTTGAGGACCCTGCTTGCGGACAATGTAAACCCAAAATCAAGCTGGGAGACCTAGTCTATATTCTCGACATGTTCCCTTCACTCACGGTACTCGGACTCCCCATCGACGCCACAGCCGTACCATCATTCTCGAAGCGCCCTGGAGCAGGGGTAGTGGTTCACAATGAACAGCTCTTTCTGCAGGTTAGCGCATCGCCAATCAATAGCGCCGAAGACGTAGCTGCACTCTTGTCGGATATCGTTCCGGAGCTCGAGGAAATCACAGCGCCACAGAAGATCGTTCATCGAACTGGGAGACGAGCTGTAGAAAATCCGAATTATGCCAAGTGGGTGAGAGCCCAGGAGCTGGTTCCATTCCTCGCCAATATCCGAGAGCAAGAAAGAAACACGACACCTGTCGAACTTTCTGAATCAGATGAAGGCTCGGAGAGTTAACTGTTTTGGCACTGATGGCACAACTTGCACTTACTTTGGTCGAGGCCGCATAACTTTTTGTTCTTCAGACTGACGGACGAGCTGTCAATAACCTGAATTATGACGATTGGGAGAGTGTCGAATAGATGGTTCCGTTCCTCACTAGTATCAGAGAGCAAGAGAGAAGAGAGCACCATATAGGCTTTGTGTATGGGACGAAGAGTGGATACCGTGCCTGATATCACAGCTTGTACTCCTGGTAGACTCTGGCGTTTTGCGTTTCTCAGCCAATGCAAACATTTCTTGCCATAACCCCTATTCAACTTCCGAGGCAGACGGATCATCGCTTGGGACTGGATAAGATAATTTGCGCGCTTTGTCAGAGATTCTGACACCTCCGTTCCAACGGTGATCTCGGCAAGCACAGGATCAACGGCCTGTCAACGGCAAGCAACGTAAAAATGCACCGTGTCAACGGCGTGCCAAACGTCGTTGCCCAGCCGTTGCCTAGCCGTTGAATCGGCATTGATCCAGCTGTTCCAACGCTTTTGGGTCTTGTTCCAACGGCCGGGATGGAGACCACCGTTCCAACGGCGTTCAACGGCAATCAACGGCACGGTCAGAATTTCCGACATTGTGTAATTCACTCCCATCCTTGGACCAATGCATTCCTGCTTCGAGATCCTTGGAATTGTGCAGCAGATCTGTTGAAACCTACGCGTTCATGATCCGGCATCCGATCCTTATTGGTACTGGGGTAGGCCTGAAAGCAAGCGTGACTTCGCGTCTCGCTTTGGCCAATCTCTCTAAGACTTGCAGACAGTTCCACCAGCCGGCGACAGAGGAGCTTTGGTCTTGCTTTAACACAATTCTCGGGGATTGAGCCGCTGCTTGAAACGATCTCCGATGATCTTGGGAGTTTAGCCTCCAGCTGCAGGGCAGATTTCGTGACAAGTCATCAAGGGAAAGCTATTGCTATAGAACTCAACCACCTTCACGCGACTTATTTCTCGATTAAAGCGGCTGAAGCGAGAAATCAGTCACGCAGACATTGTCTCATTCAAGAGGTATGCCTCTTGTACTCGGCACCTCTGCGTCTCAGTGCATGGAGGCTCGATTCGAAGTCTTGCGGCAATTGGGGCTGCAACCACTCCAGACGATGGCTTCTTGTTCCCAAAACTTCAAGAACTGCGATTTCTAGGCATTCTTCATCTAGAAGATGTCACCACTCTCAGTGTCATCCTCAGTCCAACTGTCTCTGTGTTCTACAACACGGCTCCCATTGGCAACACCTACATCAACTTGTCCTTCCTGACTTCAGTGGCTCGTCGATGTCCAAACCTTAGAGAAGCAACCTTTGGCAGAAACGTCGAAATATCCTCCCACCCCACTCTCTTCATATGGCTTTTCGTGGCCTGAGCTACCTGCGCGCATTATCGCTGGCAACAAACTCTGTCGAGGCCATGGCTACCGTGACGCTTTCACATCTTCCGTCTCTCCAAGCCTTGACTTTAACGGTCTCCAGCTCTACCGACATTGTCAATGATATAAAGCCCACTGCACTTGGCGGATTCCCTTCCCTTACAAACCTTGAATGCGATTCCAACAGCGATTTATCCCCTTGCCGCTCAGCTATCGCGTTTCTTCCTAAATCGACCCCTCTGGTGTCTCTCGCCCTTTCGGCCAAGCTTCCATCTCCTCTTCAAACTATCGTTGACATCATTGAACTTCTTCCAACCCATGTCGACGGCTTCAGTCTAAAGGAACTCGCCATCACGGAAATCCCAGAAGGACAAAGTGTCCCGATTGTCGAAGCCGCTACCGAGTTGGTGGATGATCCTTTTCACTTGGAGTCCTTGAAAGACTTCCATGCACCCCATTCAATATGCATCAAAGTGGCGACACCGGTCTCCACGGGGATTCGACCGCTTCAGATGCTGGATCGTTTGGATCTCACCACGCTGATCGTTGGGTTCATTGAATGTCCTGTGTATGGGCAGTGCACACCCAAGATCAAGCTGCAAGAACTGATCCAAGTTCTCGACCTTTTCCCTTCCCTGACAACGCTCGGACTGCCGATTGACGCCACAAACGTAACTTCCTTCTCCAAACGTCCTGGAGGAGGGTGGCTGCATTATAAAAAGCTGGCCCTATTGGCCGGCTCCTCGCTGATCAGTAGGACTCAAGACGTGGCGGAACTCCTCTCGGATATTGTACCGGATCTACGTATCTCAGCGCCGCAGGGCATGATTCGCCAGGGCAGCATGCGAATGGTTGACAACCCAAATTTCGCAAAGTGGAAGCAAGTCGCAGATATGGCTCCGTTTCTGACCAAGATTAGGATGCAAGAACGGAATACAGAACTTTGTGGTCTTCCTGATCCAGAAGAAGATTAACCATATATCGACCTTGTACATTCTTCTCAATTGAACGAAAAGTTTTCTTTGAAGGCCCTTGTAAACAGCCTCCCGAGTCAGACGGATCATCAGGCATCGACTCCGACTGAATATATAGCCTTTGGAGCTTGTCATTTCCATCTGCTCATTCATTGAACAATGCATCGCTGCTTCCAGATTCCTGAAATTGTGCGCGAGATATGTCGACACCTCCGTGTTCATGACCCGGCAACCAATCCTTACTGGTACTGGGGTATACCTGAAGCACGCACGAGCTCGCGTATCGCTTTGGCCAGTCTCTCCAGAACCTGCCGGCAATTTTACCAGCCAGCAACAGAGGAGCTTTGGTCTTCCCTCAATAGCAATTTTGGCCTTGAGCCGCTTTTAGACGCGATTGCCGATGATCTCTGGGAGTTCAACCTCGTGCAAGGCAAACGCGAAATGTCGTCAAGGGTAAGCAATTGAACGCGTCCAACCCCTCTTTCGCGCAACTTATAGACGTAATTTCAGCGACTGAAGAGAGAGATCACTCGTGCAGACATAGTCTCATTCAAGCGACGTGCCTCTCGCATTCGAAATCTCTGCATCCAAATGCATTTGGCCTCAATGCGAAGTCTTACGGCTATCGGAGCTGCCGCCACCTTGGATGACGGCGTCTTATTCCCAAAGCTTCACGAACTGCGAATCATGGGCCCTGCTCGCCTGGAGGACCTTACCCCTCTCACTCTCTTCCTAAACCCGGCCATCTCTATACTCCGCATCTCCGCGCCCGCTACCAACAGCTACACGAATTTATCGTTTTTAGCTTCCTTGGCCCATCGATGTCCAAACCTCGTAGAGGCTGCCTTTGGTACCAACTTGGTCATATCCTCGCGCTCCCTTCAAGGATCCTTTCGCGACATAAGCTCTCTACAAAAACTTGAACTCCATGGAGGCCATGACCACGCTATCACACTTTCCGTTCCTACAAGCCTTGACCATGACAATTTCGAAATCCATAACTACCACCAACGATAACACGGTGGCCACTTCCAGTGGCGGATTTCCATCCCTCAGCAAACTCGTATGTGATTCCCACAGCGAGTTGTCTCCTTCCCTTTGGGCGATCAGACTTCTTTCAAAGTCGACCCCTCTGGTGTCTCTCATGCTTTCATCCAAGGTTCCTTCACCTCTTCAAAAAATCACTGAAATCGTGGACCTCCTTTCAACATACATCGACTGCTGTACTCTTTCGCAGCTATCCATCACAGAGGCTGGGGAAACCGTCGACATTGTCCCGGTGGTCGATGCTGCAACTGAGCTATTGGATGACCCACTCCACCTGGAGGCCCTCAAAGATTTTCATGCGCTCAGATCATTGCGTATCGAATTAATAACACCAGTCTCGACTGGGATTGGGCCGCTTCAGGTGCTATCGCAGTTGGACTTTGAAACACTGGTCGTTGGCTTTTTCGACGACCCAGTGTACGGACGATGCACACCCAAAATCAACCTGCAAGACCTCGCCGAAATTCTGGATATGTTCCCTTCCCTCAAGATACTCGGACTACCGATTGACGCCACGGCCATACCTTCGTTTTCGAGACGCCCCGGGAAAGGGCTAGTCCATGATGGAGACTTGACTCTATTGGTTGGCTCCTCGCCAATCAATGGCGACCAAGACGCGGCCGCATTCTTATCGGACATCGTCCCAGATCTCGACGCTATTCTGGCGTCGCAGAAAATCGTCCGTGAGGTCGGTAGGAGAGCGATTGAGAATCCACATTTCGACAAGTGGGAGAGAGTACAGGAGATGGTTCCGTTCCTCTCTACTATCAGAGAGCAAGAGAGGAGCACAGCGGCCTTTGGGTATTCAGAATCACTGTCAGAACTGTCAGATGAAGTGTAAGTCTCCTCATATCTGATACTACAGCCTGTACCCAGTGTGTCTCAATCAATGCTTTCTTGTAACCCCTAATCAAAAATTATTCTTTCGTGCTTGATCACAGAGTTCAGACTCAGACCAAAATAATTTCATGATAGGCCCTGACTTTTGCAGCTCGCACATCGGCCACGACTGCGCAAGCCATCGGCATACAAAGCTATTCCAGAGTCGATATCGTAGAAGCCCACAGCTCAGAAGTTCCAAACGGTGACGGCACCTACTGTGTCATTTCGAGCAGTCCGGCACGTAACACGTAACACGACCACCAATTTGCCGAACTTAGGGGTGTAACGCGTAACAGGGGCATGTGCCGAGACCAAAAGTCGGTCTAAAAATAGCCTAAAAAGACAAAATAAAATAAATAGCTTTCCTGTACAGCTGGAAGGGTCTGAAGCCCATCGTCTTCAAGGGGAACACGATAGTAATGAAAGAATAGAGGCATAGGTACTGTCTCGAACGCCCATCTGAGCGATTTTTGGGCTAGCTGCCGAATATTTTTTGTGGGGGTGTCGAAAATCGACTGATGTAACGCGTTGAAGGCCAAAGTGCCGAAACCATAATTTCATCAGGCCTGTAAGGCTGTAACGCGTAACATGGGGTGCCGAACTGCTGGAAATGACACAGGAACTGAATAGGTTCCGCGCTTCGACGGTACAAACGCAGCCTTGCGAGGCTTTGTTGCTGGTACCCAATAATAGACATCTTCCATGAGTCACGTTCAACGGAGTTATCCTCAGGCTTCTTCTTGAGAATCTTAATCACGGATCGAAATCAAGTTCGATATAAAGCTTTGGCAAAACCAAGAGCGACGTGTCACGCCATCATAGCGGCCCTCCATCCCAAGCATTCCTACTATGTGGGTGCGGAACCCTTTCAGGCGGGATCCAGCTCCTCCCGCTTTTGGAAATGGCCGGTTGATACCAGAGGCAACAACCAAGTAAGCCATTGACCCATTGCCTCCCAGTGCTCAAGCGAATGATGGGAATGTTCGCTTCACTTTAGTTGGCTATCGTTCCTGACCCTCGGTTGGTTGAGTCCACTCTTGAGCGTGGGTTACAGCCGCCCACTTGCGCAAGATGATCTGTGGGGGCTGCCCAATCATCGTCTGACGCAGCCTCTGACTGACCAACTGGAAACTCTCTATTACCAACGATGCAAGCCATCCGAGCGTCCACGGCATCTGCGAGAGCATCTTGCATCGACCGATCCCGTCGATTTACCCTCTGAGGGTACCTCTCCAGAGGTTGCTGAAAGTAAGCCCTTTCGTCCTGCAACCTGTGCGTACTTCAACTTACTTATGCTACACCCAACAGCAGAAAAACCTGATGCGGAAGTAAAGGGTGTTCCAGTAGACAAGCCTGAGGAGAGCAATGTCGCCCCTCTCCTCCAGGCTTTGCACACTATGATCTTTCGCCCTTTTTGGACGTCAGGTGCCATGACCCTTTGTGCCGAGACTTTGAAGACTACTACTCCGCTTTTGAGCAAAGTCCTGCTGACGTGGCTTGTCGAATCCTATGCATACGGCCGGCTTACTGAAGCAGAGCGACTTGCCGTTGGGCTCGGTACACCTCAAGGCATCGGCTATGGGATTGGTGTCGCCTTCGGGATCTTTGCCATGCAAGGCAAGCACCGTCTTCCCTTCCAATTTTCCATTGTCTCTGATACACCTGCTTAGAGACGGGAAGTATAGTAAGTGACCGCTTACTTGCACTATCATGAAAAGCTAAACAAACTACAGCTCACCAACCATGCGCTTAAAAGTAGGTTGTGCATGCTCGCATATTAACGTTTCTGACATGGTCCTCCAGTTGCAATGACCGTTGGCCAAACTGTCCGGGCTGGAGTGAGTACCTTGACCACGTGTGCACATGTGCCCTGGCGATAAGGGTATTCGTTTACCGTCACCCTCACAGCTTGTAGGAAACATAGTCCGCAAGTCTTTACGCTTGTCCGGCCGTGCACGAAGCGAGCATAGTGTGGGGCAAATCATAACTATGGTCTCTACCGATGCGACAAGTATCGAACATTTCATGGCATTCGCACATACGTGAGTGGGGCTCGTCTCTGAGCGGGCTTCCTCTTATATCCATTACAGGATATGGGTGGCTCCGATACAGGTAAGACTTGATAACCTTTCTGACCCTGGCTGTATCCTCATTGTCTTCTCCAGCTGATCTTAGGTTTTGGCCTTTTGATTGGCACTGTAAGTAAGCAAGATGAGCTACCCTACGCGGACTAACGAACGATTCATGCAGTTGGGATACTCTGCACTTGTTGGACTGGGGGTGATGATATTTTCCTTGCCTGTCCAGGGAGTTTTGGTCAAGATCTTCTTCGAACAAAGGAAGAAGTGCGTCAAAATCACAGACAAGCGGACGCAGCTGACTACTGAGGTTGAAAACCCACCTTGATCTTGACGCATCCATCGCTGATGCTTCTCAGGTTCTGCAAGGCATCCGAATGATCAAGTTCTACGGATGGGAGGCCTTCTACATCGAACAGATTGGGCATTTTCGCGGTCAAGAAGTCAAGACGCTGCGCAAAGGAGCGTAAGTAACGTCCTTGACGTCGTCTTCATGATTGCTCACGACTTCTTCATAGGCTAGCCATTTCATTATTGATTTGTGTTTTTCATTTCACACCCATCTTGGCCACCATCTTATCATTCGTAAGACTCAACCACGAGAATTAACAACGTTTTCAATATTGGCTTTCCACAGATTACCTATTCGTTGACGGGGCATGACCTGAACATAGCCATTATCTTTGCATCTTTGCAGCTTTTCAATGTAAGCTGACGCGGTCGCCGATCCAAGCTTTCCATGGGCTGACCGTTGTGTGTATATCTAGGTCATTCGCACCCCGTTATTGTTGCTTCCTTTAGCCTTCTCGTCTCTAGCGAGTACCGTCGTTGCCCTCAGGAGAATGGCAGCCTATCTAGTCGCTGAAGAACTTCAGGAGCCATACCTACTCCAGGAAGCATCCAGCCTTGCTCTCGATGTCGACGCTGACTTCACCTGGGAAGTCGTCAAGAAGCCGAAGGAAGAAAAGGCGAAACTTACGGAGGAGGAAAAGAAGAAGAAGGCAGAGGCAAAATCTGCATCGAACAAGAAAGGAAAAAGGGCCAGGGAGAAGGCCGGAGGACAACAGTCGGAAAAGGGAGACGACTCTTTGCCAACCACAATTCAAGAGATAGGCGCCACTGAAGAGACCAGCGACGGTCGAGTAGAAGACCCTCCATTTGAAGTGAAAGGTCTCCGAATTGCCATACCAAAAGGCTCTTTCGTTGGCATTGTCGGGCGAGTTGGCTCGGGAAAGGTCTGTTTGCTTTTCTCGCGACCTCCTCACGGCGTTAAATGACGATTACTCCAGAGTTCTGTCTTGCAAGGTATCATTGGTGAAATGAGAAGGACTCGAGGCGAGGTCTGTCGCAGCCACTGACGTTACTAAACGAACTTTCTGATAAAACCGCCTAGGTAATTGTTGGAGGCAAGATTGCATACGCACCTCAAACGGCTTGGATTCAGAATGCGACCTTGAGGGACAACATCCTTTTCGGACAGGCTGACGACGAGGCCAGGTTTCGTGACGTCGTTCGATCGTGCAGTCTTCAGCACGACATCGACATTCTTCCTTTTGGCGAACAAACTGAGATCGGCGAGAAAGGAATTAATTTGAGCGGTAAGATCTCGTAATCTAAACGTAGTCCGCATCTGATATTCTCTTTTAAAAGGTGGTCAGAAGGTTAGTTCTTGAAGTGCTTTACTGCATGATCATGAGTGTGACATCTAGTTCAGGCTCGCGTCTCTCTCGCGCGGGTGGCATACTCGAACTGCGACGTCGTTCTCCTGGACGACCCCCTTTCTGCCGTTGACGCGTATGTTGGCAAGTCAATCTTGGATGACTGCCTTCTATCGGGGCCCCTCGCCTCTCGAACAAGGGTACTCGTGACCCATTCGCTTCATGTTCTTCCCAAGATGGACTATATCTATGTCCTAGAGAACGGTGTTATTGCAGAGCAGGGTACCTACAAGGTCAATCCCTTCCTTGCTACTCCCCGCACCCTAGCTGACTTACATGCGCATGAGTAGGAATTGCTGGCCAACGGAAAGGCCTTCTCCCGCCTCATTGATGACTACGGCCGGGCAGACTCACAGCGTCAGGATGGCAAGGGCACACGCTTGGTACCGACAACGGATGGCTTGAAAGCCGACAGTAGCTCAGAGGGTCTTGACGCAGATGCCAAGGACGTTCTGATGCAGCTCGAGGAACGAAGCACTGGCGCTGTGACATGGGACACTTATAAAACATACATTCGATACGCTGGTGGCCTCACATGGGCCCCTTTCCTAGGGGGTCTACTGATACTAGGACAAGCGCTCTCTGGTTGGCTTGCTTGTATTGCTGATTCAGAAGTGTTGGGCTGATTGAACCCTCTAGTCGCAACGAATTTGTGGCTGGGTTTCTGGACCTCAGGAGAGGTACCTGGTTTCAGCAATGGGCAATACATTGCCGTCTATGCAGGCTTTGGTTCGTTTTCCCTACGGTCTCAGATTCGACCCCGCTGACAATTGGGCTACAGGTGCGTCTGAGGCCCTGGTGACGTTCCTGCTCTGCTTTTCTTTCTTGTGAGTTTAGCCAACGCCCAGTCCTAATTCGCTAACGGACCAATTGCTACCAGTGTAATGGGATTGATCGCAAGCTTACACTTGTTCAAGAGTGCGCTATCCGGGATCCTTCACTCTCCTCTCTCCTTCTTCGACACAACACCTATGGGTGAGGCTTATATCTCCCTTCATGGAACAATCTAATTGGGTTGTACCACAGGTCGCATCCTTTCTAGGTTGACAAAAGATATCCAGACCTTGGACAACGAGTTGGCGCAGATTATCTTCAGTGTGAGTATGCGATGGAAGCAGCACTGGAACCGCTGATGACACATAAGCTAGTTCTTGACGATTTTCCTTTCCCTTTTCGGCACCATGGCCCTCGTATTCTATACTTTCCCCTACCTGGGCATCATTTTTGCACCCATGTCCCTCCTGTACTACCTGATTGCAAGGTACTACCGAGCAACCTCGGTGGAGACAAAGCGTCTCGACTCCGTCTTGCGGTCAGGGCTGTACGCATCCTTTTCAGGTCAGTTTGCCGACTGTCCCCAGTAAGGCTCCCTAACTCAATTCCGTCGTACACAGAGATGTTGACTGGGCTTTCTACTATCCGAGCCTTCTCTGGGCAGGTCTGAAGCACTGTATTTGAAGTCTCACCCAATACTAACGCCCCAAACTTGTTAGAATCGAGCAACCTTGGGCGCGTATGAAGGTCTCGATATGCAGAACAGGGCTTTCTACATGAACATCACAGTTCAAAGATGGCTTGCCCTTCGTCTCGACCTCTTTGGCAACCTACTCGTGCTTGGAATTGGCCTCTTTGCAGCTGGATTCCGTGAATCGGTCAACCCAGCGAAGGTGGGTGTTGTACTCAGCTACACCCTTGGCAGTAGGCTTCCTCTCTTCCGTTACCATACGAAAGACACTGACTTGCCTTTGTCCAGTCACGGCAGTTTTCTGTAAGTTGAATAGATTTCTGACGCGCCGTGACTCACAAAGATTGGCTCTGTGCCAGCCGCAATGGTCTCTCAGTTTGCGATCAATGAGCAGAACATGAATGCGGTTGAACGTGTTGTACACTATGCTCGGCTCACTGCAGAGGGAGAGCGCCAGAATCCTCAAGACCCGCCAGCGAGCTGGCCAGCAGAGGGATCCATCAAGTTCAATAACGTCCAACTTGCTTACCGTGAAGGTCTCCCGCTGGTCCTGAAGGGGATTAGCTTTGAGATCAGGCCAAGGGAAAAGGTGGAGCTCAGCTTATGTTCCCGCTTTCTCTTGTAGGCGCTAATAGCTATCTTAGGTTGGAATCGTAGGTAGAACTGGCGCCGGTAATCCTGTTTTCTACTGTCATCATATGTTTGTTGACTGACACTGATCCAGGGAAAAGCTCTTTGCTTCATGCTCTCTTTCGGTCAGCCGATCTAATATCGGTGATTTTGAATACTAGTTGACACCTCTTTCCAAACGCTAGGACGGTCAAACTGCCGCAAGGTACGATTCAAATAGATGGCATCAACATCGAGGAAGTCGGTCTAGAAACTCTTCGTACGCGCCTTGCCCTCGTTCCCCAAGAAAGTGTGCTATTCATCGGTACGCTCCGAGAAAACATGTGAGCCTTTTTCTTGTTGCTCCTTATTGCATTGATTGACGGCTTCCTTCAGTGACCCGCTACGCCAGCGAACAGACGCAGAACTTTTGTCTGTACTCCAACGGGTTGGACTCCTCCCCCCTGCTGGAACGTCCGATACTGTGGTAGAGTCCAAGTTTAGCCTCGACAGCGTAATAGGAGATGAAGGTCTGAGTCTGCGTCTACTCAAGTCCCATCATCTTACCAATCGCTATGGATTAGGCTCGAATTACAGCGTTGGCGAGAAGCAACTTTTATCACTAACGAGAGCATTGGTCAGGAGGAGCCAAGTGATCGTTCTCGTGCGTAGTTGTCATTCCTGTTTGTTCCATGCATTTGACCACGATTTAAAACAGGATGAAGCAACAAGTAACGTCGACTTCGAGACCGACACCAAGCTGCAGAAGACGATACGTACCGAGTTTGCATCCTCGACAGTCCTATGTATTGCACATCGCCTGAACACGATTGGTGCGTTGCTTCAGTTCTGATAATGATATTGGACTTCTGACTACAGATGTCTGTGCAGCGTATTATGACAGAATTCTCGTCATGGACGATGGCCATGTCGCCGAGTTTGATACCGTGCTAAACCTCTTTGATACTACTACTTCCATCTTCAGGTCTCTTTGCGAAGAAGCGAATCTCTCGAGAGAGGACATTCTTCGCATCAGGGTGGAGTAGAGAATCTCTCAAAACGTCTTCATGCCACCCCTACTCAATCAACATAGGTTCCGATATATACATTACCCCTGTTCAAAGTGCGAGTCAGACGGATCATCGACTGGGACTGAGTGTCGTTTGCGCGCTTGCACGATTCATTCCTTGGACCAATGCATCGCTGCTTCAAAATTCCTGAAATTCTGCAAGCGATATGCCGACACCTCCGCGTTCATAATCCCGCGTCTGACCCTTATTGGCATTTGACCTCACCCGGCGCAACGAGTGCTAGTTCACGACTCGCTTTGGTCAGTCTCCAGGACCTGCAGGCAGTTCCACCAGCATGCAACGGAGGAACTGTGGTCCTGCCTCGTTGCATCCTACGGGCTTGATCCTCCTCTCGACCTGATGGCTGATGACCTTTGGGAGTTCAAAATGCGGGACGGCAAGCAGGACAGGTCATCAAGGGTAAGAGCTCATTCCTGTGGATGCGTCATACGGCTTAATACATGTGCTGTTGTAGTATTTAAGGCGAGAGATAAACTCTGAAGATATCATCTCACTTAAACGGCGCGCCTCTCGAATTCGATACCTCTGCGTTCGGGTGCAAGCATCGAATCAGGCGTCGATTCGGAGTCTTGCACCTATTGGGGCTGCCGCTACCCCAAATGACGGATTCTTATTTCCAAAGCTTCAAGAGCTACGAATCATAGGCTCTGCACACCTAGGGGATTTCACTCCTCTTAGCGTCGTTCTCAGCCCAGCCATCACTATCTTTTCCAGCAGCGCCCTCGGTAGTAGCAGCTACATGAACTCGTCGTTTCTGGCTTCAATAGCGCGTCGATGTCCAAACCTTACAGATGCAGTATTTCCCATCAATGTGGCAATATCCCCTCGCGCCATCCATTTAGGGTTTCGCGGCCTGAGCTGCCTGCGCACGCTAGCGCTGACGGTAGACTCTGCCGAGGCCATGGCCACGCTTTCACATCTTCCATCACTCCAAGCCTTGACTTTGACAATCCACGACTCTACCAACGCCACCAAAAATACAAAGACTGCCGCTCTCGGCAGATTTTCTTCCCTAACAAGCTTTCACTGTGCTTCCAAGACCGATTTATCTCCTTGTCGTTCAGCCATCGCGTTTCTTGCCAAACCAACCCCTCTGGTGTCCCTTACCCTTTCGGCCATGGCTTCTTCGCCTCTTCAAACCGTCATTGACATTGTTGAACTCCTTGCAATTCATGTCGACACCCTTACCCTCGAGGGGCTTTTCATTTTTGAAACTCCAGAAGAAATGCAAAACCTCCCAGTGGTGGATGCCGCTACCGAACTTCTGGATGATCCTTTTCACTTGGAGTCTTTGAAAGACTTCTGTAGCCTCAGCTCACTGCGCATCGACGTAATGATGCCGGTTTCCATTGGAATCCAACCGCTTCAGACGTTGGCTCATTTAGATCTTATGACTCTGGTCGTTGGTTCCTTCAGTGACCCCGCATACGGACAGTGCACGCCTAACATCGAGCTGGAAGACCTTATCCAGATCTTGGATATTTTCCATTCACTCGTGTTACTCGGACTTCCCATCGACGCCAGTAACGTACAACTATCCAATAAACGGCCTGGAGGAGGGTTTGTGCATGGTGAAGAGCTAGCACTCTTGGTTGGTTCCTCACCGATCGGGAGGCCCCAAGACGTGGCTGAATTCCTGTCGGATATCGTCCCGAACCTCGAATCTATCTCACCGTCGCAGGAGATGATACATCAGGATGGTGGGCTAGCTGTTGATAATCCGAATTTCGCGAAATGGTGCAAAGCAGAGGAGATGGTTCCGTTCCTGGTTAGGATTCGGGGGCAAGAAAGAAACACGACACCTATTGAACTTTCCGAATCAGATGAAGAATCCGATGCGTAAAGGTGCCCGCATGCGATATATATTACGCCTTTCACTTCTCTTATTCTTGGTCGAGGAACTCGAGTCGGTACCATGCAAATCAATCTTTTAACTGTGCAGCCCCTATTCAACATTTGGCACAGTGCCAGATCACAAGTTCAGACTCCGATCAAGATAATTTGGCGCCTAGGTGTATCGCGGTTTCTTTCCTGAACCTCATTCACCCCGTTATCTGACCCATGCATCGCTGCTTCAAAATTCCTGAAATTGTGCAGGAGATATGTCAACATCTGGGTCACGATCCTTTCTGGTACTTGTCGCAAGCTGAGGCTGCAATTTCGCGCCGTGCATTGGCCCACCTCTCCAGAACCTGCAGCCAATTCCAAAAGCCTGCAACGGAAGAGCTTTGGTCTAGAATTGGGTCTTCATATGGTCTTGAACCACTTCTTGACGCGATTGCCGACGATCTGTGGGATTACAACGCGCCGCAGGGCAAACGCAACTGGTCATCGAGGGTAAGAGGATCGGCAAGAGACCTCATGCACGCGACTTATACGCATATTCTAGCGACTTAAGCGAGAAATAAACTATTCAGACATAATGTCATTCAAGCAAATCGCCTCTCGAATCCGACGTCTCTGTATTCTCGTACAAGCGTCAAGCATGGCGTCGATCAGAAGTCTTGCGGCTATCACAGTCGCCGCAACACCAGATGATGGCTTTCTGTTTCCAAGGCTGCAAGAGCTGCGACTCTTGGGCCCCAACCCTTTAGAGGATATCACTACCTTGAGCGTTATTTTCGGACCAGCCATCTCTGTCCTACGCATCACCGTTCCATTGATGACCAACTACAAGAACTTGTCGTTCCTGGCCTCAGTCGCCCGCAGATGCCCAAACCTTGCAGAGGTCACCTTTGGAAACAGCATTATTTTACCTTCCCGCTCCTTCCACGTACCTCATTGCCGCCTGCGCAGCCTGCGAACACTCGAGCTGATGATTGACTCTGCGGAAGCCGTCGTTACGCTGTCATATCTTCCACTTCTCGAAGGCTTAACCATGACAATTGCAAGCTCTTCCAACATTACCAACAATTCCATGGCCACTATCACTGGTGGTGGTGGGTTTCCGTCTCTCACGAGACTCAGTTGTTGCTCCTGCCTTGACCTTTCTCCATGCCTTTGGGCCATCGACCTCCTTACCACATCAACTCTGCTTGAGTCTCTTTTTCTCTCGTCCAAGCGTCCTGCGCCTCTCGGAACCGTTGGTGCGATCATCGAACTTCTTCCACGACGCGTCAACCACTTTACCCTGGAACTGCTTCACATCACAGAGAGTGAGGAAGTCCAGCAGGGTGCAATTCCATCGGTCGAGGCTGCGACAGAACTTCTGGAGGACCCTCTTCACCTCGAATGTCTTCAAGAATTCCACTCTCTCAAGTACCTCCGCGTCCAAGTAATGACTCCTATTTCGACTGGGATTCAGCCGCTTCTGGCTCTTGGGCATCTAGACCTTGAGGCCCTGGTCGTTGGGTGCTTTGGTGACCCCGTTTACGGGCAATGCACACCTAAAATCAAGCTGCAAGACCTCACCGAGATTCTCGACGCTTTTCCAAACCTTACGGCTCTTGGCCTTCCGATTGACGCTACAGTCGTGCCTTCATGCTCCAAACGCCCGGGAAAAGGATTCGAGCATGAAGAAGTGCTCCTCCTGCTGGTTGGCTCGTCGCCGATCCAGAGCCCTCAAAACGTCGCTGAATTCTTATCGGATATTGTTCCCGAGCTTGATGGAATTTCAGTGCCACAAAACATTGTTTTCCAGAACGGCAGGCGAGCTGTTGAGAACCCCAATGCCGCCAAATGGGAGAAAGTGGAGGAGTTGGTTCCGTTCCTTGCCAGAATTCGGGAGCAAGAAAGGAACACGGCATATTTTGGACATTCTGAATCCGATGAAGAGTAGATGTGTGTCAAATTGGTACTATTGCTTGTAATTCTCGGTAGATTCTTGCGTCCTCACCCATATCCAATCTTTCGGCGCGATGGCTGAGGGCAGAAAGCCGTTTCGGGAAATGAGGAACTTGAAGTCGCGCCCACGTGAAGCTCATGTGAGGTGTGGGAATCCCGTCGCGATCGGTTGGCGCATTGGCGTTCTGGCGGTGCCGAGCCCATTGACCAAGACGACCGCGACGGCAGCAACAACAGGACGACGGCGGGTCTCTGTCAAGTACAGCCAGGGTACTGCGACGTTAGTCTCTCTGCACGCTCTTGGACACTATCGCCTGCGACGCCGAACCTAGGGCGGTACCAGCTTGTCATCGCACCGGCACCGACGGGTACACTCCTACAATACTGGATTGAAATCGGACCTGCCAGTATCCCTACTGTGACCTGAGATGGCAGAAATAACCGCATTCTCGAGCGTTCATCTGAAAGAACGGGACAAACGAGTCGAAGAACGACACCGGAAGGAACTATCGGCCCTGGAACGGAAGATTGAGAACCTCAGAAGGTCTAATGACGATACGCGAAGACAACTATTCGATGCTATTCACCGGACAGAACGACTGGCCAACTCTCTTGGATTTGAAAACGTTATGGAGGCTCAGGAAACCCTAGACTTGCTCGATGAACCTGTATCATTCAAGGATACTTTGGCTCGCGTCCAAACACTGGAAACGGAGCTGCGAAACTCAAGGATGGAGGCTGAAGAAGCCGAGGCGAAACTCGAGGCTGTCGAAGAGATCCGGTGAGTTACCCTGCTTGCTGTCTGCGGACGATATTCATTTATGTCGGTGCAGGTTGGAGCGAGATGCAATAAAGGCTGCTAAAGAAGATCTTGAAATCAAATTTGGGGAACTCAATACCAGGTTCACGCACGCCAAAAGTCGCTACCAGAGCGATTACAAGAGGTGGAAGGATTACTTTGCATGGTCAGAAGAACAGGACGCACATCATCGCGTACGCCGGAACCGGGAGGGAATCACCAAGGAAGAGCGAAAGGACCTCGATGGGGAGCACTTCTCCAACCGCATGGATGGGCTGCGAGCATTCATCCCTGACGTTGAGCGCTTTGGGAAGCTAGAAGCGGACTATGAGGTGGCCACTCCTCGTCCACAAGGTCCTCTAGCGGTGCCGTCGACTGCTGCCATCATGGCAGCATCCACGGTGAAGCCAGTTCGGACAGCCAGAAACCGCATCAGCCCCTCTGCGTCGCCTTCATTCTTCTCTTCCAAGACAACCGCCCGTGTTCCCAATTCATCTGATACCGAGGATTCCCAAGGTTCGTACCAGCTACTCGTTTCATGGACCAAAGCTCACATGTCGACAGCCATTCGCCAACCTGTCTTCAAGCTTCCTCCACTACCTTCTCACGTCCCAAACTCATCAGACACCGAGGAAGACTCGCAATGCTACATCGCCAAGCTTCAGCGGAATCCTTCGAACAGAGCACCACTCGACCTATGCCCAAGCCCTGCCAAAGACGATGTACCCAACTCTTCGGACACCGAAGACGACCCTGAAGGTACACTTGCCCTATCCACTTCTCGTTTCCTGACTCTAACTGACGTTTCACATGTAGCCTGGATGCCACCAATACAGATCGAAAGTACCTCAACACCGCTGGCTACCTCTGCCATCTCCAACGTGCCTCGAAGACCTGCAGAAGGCTTTGCGACTGAACGACCAGCCAAGATTCGTAGGCTGGACGTATCAGGAGGGAGCGCGAAGATAGTCCAGCTGCATGCGGCAGGTGACGAATCGGCGACACCTCGAAGACCAGACGACGAGAACGCTCGACCAGCCCCCCGCACGGAACCAGCCAAAGGTCCTATAGGACGGTTCTCGGTGAATGCAGCGCCTGCTGTTTCGCAAGCGACGAAAGGCAAGGGTCGGTATGCTCCTCGACCTAGGCAGTCTGAACCTGGTCCTAGGTGAGTAGTTCCTCGTTTTCTGCCATGTTGATACTGACTACCAGTAGCTCAAAACCCACGACCATTAATGCTCTCTACCGGATAGATCCAGAGAAGAACGGTGGTCTAGATTACCAGTACGACGAGGTGGTCAGAACACGAGACGCCCGCCGAAACATGGAAGCAGATGACTGCGAATGCTGTCGTGATGTATGTTGCTTTTATTCACCTGTCCAGTCGACCCCGGCTCACACTAGCGCCAGTACTATGAAGGCGTTGGCCCCCTCCCCGCCCTTCCCAAAGCACCTCTCTGGCGCTCACCCTCAACAACACCAACACACAGCCGTAAGGGCTGCCGCAAAGGCCACCACCACCAGGCCAACAACGTCTCGTCCTCGTCTTCAGATTCCGAAACACCCTCCCGAAAGCAACGCGAACGCGAACTCGAGATTCAAGCCCACAAGAAGAACATATCTCGGCACCGACAAACCTGGGATCGAGCAAAGACGCCACCGGATTACTGGAACATTGGGTTCCCGAATACGCAAGAAGTGGGGGAGATTAATGAGAGGGCAGAACAGATGCATCTGAAGAAGATGAAGGATGTTGAGAGGCAGGTGCAGAGTGGGAATTCGAGGTATAAGAGGAGGACTTGATTCATCTTTGGATTCCTTCATGGACCATCGGATACCGGATTACTGACTGCTGTGTGGCGCCGTTTACTTATTGCATATTATTTTCATACCACAGATTCCTTCGCGCTTCATTAACGACTATTCTCGCAATCACAACCTTGACTTTTCAGCTCAGCGGGCTCGATGCAGTATCATTGCTCCATCAATGGGATTTTCGATCAGCGCCTATTCTTTCCTCCCCGGCTATCAATAATTTGGTAAAAGGCGGGCTGCACATCGCGCGCACTACTGTTTGGTCCGAACAAACAAAGGCCCTCTCTCTGAGAAAGCGATCGAGTGAGACAGAGCGTGCTGGTTCAGGAGCCTGGAGCCCAGGCAGTCTTGGGTTTCTTGGACGGGAAAAAGAAAAACTGGATCTGGTTTCTGGTGAGGCACACCGCAGAAATGATGCTTACTCAGCCAGGATAATAGGGGCGAACAGCCATTGCCAAGCAGTTTCGATGGGCGTGCTTGTCGTTCTCGACCATATGTCATCCAAAGCTCAGGTAAATTTTCGCTCACTCGAATACATATGTGGTCTTTTTACGCTCCTTGCTCAAAAGGTCCTGCCAATGAATATTGAAGCCGATACACGTGTCACTACTATGGGTCAAGGGCTCGAAATAGTGGAAGCGCCAGCCAGAGCTATAATGTCGAAAAAACAGCATCTAGAAGCCCGATGCAAGGACCTGGCACCTGTACAACGCCTTCCCCACGATGTCCTGCGCGAAATCTTCATAGGGTCCCTTCCCGCTGAAGTGACATTCGATTGCCTGGAACCACCCCTGCTCTTGACCCAAATCTGCAGGGATTGGAGGGCACTAGCCTGGGACTACTCCCTCCTCTGGACCTCTCTCAAGATCACGACGAAGCAAAGCGACCCCCAGATTGCCCTTCGGGAAGAACTTTTGGCTGCATGGTTTCAACGATGCAAAGGGTCCAGCGTTGACTTTCAATTCATCTTCCGTAAAGCGACTCGCCCGAAGGAACACAAAACTCCGGGGCTTGCAAGGCTCTACAACCGCCATTTCAAACACTTTCCAAAGCTTCTGGCACATGTTCCTGCCTACAACTTCCGCTCCCTTACACTTCATCATCTCCCCCTCCAAGTTGTGCGGTCCTTCCCCCGTAACGCCCTTCCATCATTGGAGAGGCTTGTCCTAACATTCCATTACTTGGATCGATTTACATGGGATGGCAATGATGCTATCAAGGCATTTGAGAACTGTCCGCTACTCCGACGAGTGGCTCTTAAAGGTGGCTGTTTGCGCGACCTTAATAAAGCCCTCTCCATCTCATGGTGCCAACTCACCCATTTCTTCTTAAACGGAGAGCCTTCGCCAGCGGTGTTTTGGGAATGCTTCATGCGCATGGTTGATCTGGACCATGCCTTCCTCTGTCTAGATGGTAGCACCCTAGGCGGTTCACCCATTGCCTATTCCGAACAGTCAAAGAGGACAGTTGTCCTGCCAAAGCTCGTTGGCCTTACATTGGATTTCTCTAATGAGAGAGAGCCAAGTATAAACCTCCCGGACTTCTGGCGTTACTTTGACTTCCCCAATCTTCAAACACTTCGGCTCTCCGGTCAAGAAGCAGATTTCAGCACTTGGTCCGGGCCGGCCTCCTCGAAGTCAATCATGGTGGACAAACTTCGGTCGATGAAGCACATAACAAGGTTGTCACTTTGTATGTTCAAGCTTGAGCACGCCGACTGTGCATATATCTTCGGTCTTTTCCCGCAAGTCAACCATCTAGACCTCGACATGGCTGACTATGAATACTATGACGGGGCCTTGGCTGCCCTCCAAATGGATGAAGGTCATCTTCCCCAGTTGAAGACAGTTGTATTTGAAGTTGGAAGCAAGGTGGCGCAAGAGACAATACAGTACGTAAGCCGGCCGAATGACGACATCATCGATGCGGTTGCCCTCCGTTCTATGGCTTTGTCGAGGAGAACGTGCGAGCCAGAGAAACGGCTAGAACGAATAGTGTTTTACGGGTCCGAGGCCTGGCAGGTCAGCGAATTCAAATCGTTCAACAAGGTATTGGAAGAGTTTGTGGAGAGTGGCTTGGTGGTGGAAAACAAGGTGAATGAGATGGCTAGAAAGGATAGGATGGATGGCTATTGGCTAGAGAGGGACGACTATCTGGATGACTGGAGGGAAGCAGGGGAGATCTTTAATTATCATACCGATAAATAGCTCTGTCAGTCACACTCCTATGCCAATGCGCTCTGTTTGCGATCTCCTGCTGCACGGCGAGCATCGTCAGTCCAACTCAACTCTGGTGAAAGCAGCCATAGCCTACGAGTCCTCCTGGGCCTGGAGATTGGCCACTCGCAGTGGGCTCTCTATCCGACTCTATCCGATTATGTCTATCCATTTTCATTCACCAGCTCTTTGTTTTACCTGAAAGCCCCAAATGACCGGTAAAAGAAGCTCGACACAGACTCTAAGAGTACCCGGCTTTCAAACAGCAAGGCTGCAAAGCCTGGACTCTCCAGGGATACGAATCTCTTGCCCTTTTCAGAGATCGCCTCTTGGGAATCGGAGTCTCTTTTAGACGCTGAGAGAGCCAGCGCCGGATGCTGGTGCGGCAGTAGCAGAAGACAGGAGAATTCGAAGATTGTCTCTTTCCGACCTTGCGACTAGCGCAGTCTCTTCTCTTTCAGGGCGCTGCTGAAAACTCGGAGAGCTCATCCTAGTCAGCGCCGGATGCTGGCACGGGAACAGCGGAAGACAGGGGAAGACTGACCAGGGATCAACTTTCTAGTCACCAGGATGTATGATGCTAATGTTAAGAATCGCGAAATCATCACATGTGGTGATCCTGCTACGGTATTCGTCTCACCTCCAGATAAAAGGTGCGAGCCATCATATCGCAGCTCTCACAATAGCATCATGACCCTCCTCTCACTCCTGGGGACATTGGATTTCGACAATGTGGAAATGCATGTGAAAATGTTACCCAAATGTTACCTGTTCTCAAAGGATTTCCGCCTCACCAAAATGTAACATGTTCACAACGTTGAAATTCTATGGAAATGTAACATTTGGGTAGGATTTCGACGTGAAGGAAAGGTAACAATTAGAATAGAATTTCGATCTGTACGAAATCCATTGCGGAAATGTAACCTTTTGTTCATCTCAAAAGGAAACATTTCGACAAAACATTTCGAAAACTACGGAAATTTTACATATTATTTCTTTTTATGGTAATAATGATTCATTTTGACATTGGTGACGAAATGTTTTGTCGAAATGTTTCCTTTTGAGATGAACAAAAGGTTACATTTCCGCAATGGATTTCGTACAGATCGAAATTCTATTCTAATTGTTACCTTTCCTTCACGTCGAAATCCTACCCAAATGTTACATTTCCATAGAATTTCAACGTTGTGAACATGTTACATTTTGGTGAGGCGGAAATCCTTTGAGAACAGGTAACATTTTGGGTAACATTTTCACACGCATTTCCACATTGTCGAAATCCAATTTCCCTGGGAGTGTCCAGGCTCCTGAACCAGCGCGCTCTGTCTCACTCGATCGCTATTGAAGTCAGAGGGGAAGGGAACAGGGCTTTTGTTTGTTCGGACCAAACAGTAGTTGCACGCGAGGAGCTCGACAGAGCGGCTGGCGCAAGAGGGCTTCCGAAAAATCCGATGATATTTTGCACCCGACTCAATGACGCGCAAATGTGATGACTGTACCTGCTAAGCCCTTAGCGCGTTAGCAAGCACTGCTTGACGCGTCGACCTCATTCTCTCTGCCTTTCATTATCAAGATATCAAGTGTTCAAGGCCTGTTTTCGCTCTGCCGCTCATGTCAGCCAGCTCGCAATTCGCGATCTCCAAAATTCTCGAAATGATTCATTCTCAGAATCAGACCCTCACATCAACCCTCCTCTCACTCCTCGAAACCAGCTTCAGCAGGGACCTGCCATACGACCTACTTGGTGAACTCAATGCCCTTGCACAGGGAATGGGTTCCCTTCTCAGCGCGTTTAGATCAAATGGAATCACGTCAAGGGCGGCGACTGATTGGGCCTGCGGCGAGGTCGCAGCGATCTGTGCTCACGAGGTTGATACACTCACCAAGGAGAGTTCGGGCCTCCATTTCAACGCCACCAATGCTACGGAAGACGCCCTAAAGAAAGTCAGTGTTGAGCGTCTAGAGAACACGATGGCTACTATTGCGCCACGGTCTTGGGCATTACTTGACAATCTCATGTCAGCAGATGCTCGTTCTGATCATCGTCGGACAAACGCAGCTAGGAAGAGGCGTAACCGCCAGGCAGGAGGGCGTTCATCCCAGCGTCGTAGGATTGATCGAGAGGACGGGGATGGTGACTGGGTGGATGTTTCGGAGGACGATGCAGACGAGGATAGTGATTCAGGAGATGAGTCGGATGGGCTAGCTGCGAAGCGACGCAAGGTTGTCGACATGGTGTGTGTCACCCGATTCCTCAATCTCCCATGGCTAATAGATGTCGCAGAAGAAGCTCGTCTGCTTAAGTATCGCTGCCCAAAGCTCGAACCAAAACTGCAATGCATTCCAGTCATCCGTCGGTATCTTCCTTCACGCATCTGGAGCTCCGCAAGCCCCTATCGAGTTTTTATCAAGAATCGGTGTATCTATTGCTTCAAAAACAATCGATTCTGCTGTTACAAGTCTGTCTGAGCAACGCGATGCTTCTGCAAAGTTGGCCGGTAAAAGCAAAAGGACGTTGATATCGTTTGACAACCTCGATTGCGACTTCAAGCGAGCCACACCAACAGCTAACCGAAACGAAGATACCTTGGACCACTTCACCACGGCTACTACCTTCCCAGTACACCCAGATGTGCCCGACGAGGCTTTGACCGGTGCGCGAGCTGTCTGGGAGCGAAGCCAGATGTTCAACCCCCTTGTTCACACCCATGAACTCTCGGCGGCTGCCTCTACCTCCAGTCCAGCTCAAGGGCCAGAAGCACCGCCGTTAGTAGGCAGTACCACTCCAGAACAACCACAGGCACCCCCGGAACCATCTTCGAGTGGTAGTCCGTCGCACGAAAAGGATAACCCTCCCAAAATCAATGTTACATTAGGGGATCTCTACACAATACACGCCGAGAATGGGCCTCCACCACCAGATGGTCTTCTCCGCCGAGGTCGCTTCAATGCATGGAAGTTTGCATGCGACCTAGTTGAAGACGGCCCTGAATACTTCAAGCAATTCAAGTCCGTGTTAACTGAGCCAGAGGTTGTCGAGAAGATACCTGATACAACATCAAAGCAGGTTCCTCTGCACGCAATGGACATCAATCCCAACACACCAAAGACAAACGGCGACGCACTGGACAACATTTTTCGACAGCTTGGGATGGGGAAAAGGAAGGGAGACACTGACATTGATGATAACGTTGTCCTTGTCTCTGGTGACTTGTTGACGATTGAACGGATTCGCAGTCTTATGCTGTCGCATTCCGAAGAATCAGATAAGTGGGGACGGCTTCAGTTCCTGGTCTCTGTCATGGGCCTTTTCCACTTCAAAATGGCCTGCGCAGACGCGATTTGGAGAATGTTTATACTTCCCAAGGCTGCACGGGACGACACCACCTGCGTAATTGACCAGATCGGCTTGCTCCGACCCAAGGAGACTGGGAAAATTAAAACATCGCCAGGCTTCCGACGGATGCACGAATCAATTCAGCACACTGGGAAATGTCTTCGCCTTGAAACATGGAACGAACATGTCAAGAAGAAGTTTGGATATGGCTCTCTCGAGGAATGGGCCGCTCAAAAGCCTAGGCTGGAACAGATTATCGAAATCTCAAAGGAACTCGCTCGCGATCATGTTGGCTCCCAGACCAACTTCTTGTCTCACCGCTTCTCGAGGGTTGACTCTTGTGATCAGCACCACGAAAACATTCTCTTACAACAGCAGCTGTTCCTCCTTTATGAGGAAACCTCCTACGCCATGAACCTTGGTGATATTGGACGTGTTGAGACATGCTTTCTCCCATGGGCGTTCACATTTCTCGGTTGCGGTAAACACAAATATGCCAACGAGATTTTTCGTTACCTCAAGAACGTCTGGTTCGTTTACCCAGAAGGTCTGAGGTAAGTTGATTAACTTGCGATCTTCATAATCCACGCATATCTGCCTCTGTGATACTCATGTTATTTTTGACAACAGGAAGGCTGTACGGTACTCGATGCTTGTCAATCCAACCGGAAAGCGAATGGGCTGGAGAGGAGTTGATTGGGTCATTGAGCATAATAACTTATACATTAAGGTGCAGCACCTTAAAATTTCAACCTCCTTTGCCATACTTATTCTAATTTTATAGCGGATTTATGCAGGAAAAGGTTCCAATCGCAAAAAGGGAAAGATGTTCAAGGAGTCTGCATTAATCGAGGTCTACAAAAGTGTTCGCATACAGTTTGAGGACATGTATTGCCTCAATCGCAAGTCAACACGCCACGCGCCAGCCAACCTATCGACAACTTTCTTGAAACTGCGGAAGCATATGGAGAAGCATAGGGATAAGTATTTTACGAAGGTACAAGGTCGGAAAGCAGCTTATCATGTACCGAATGCCATGAGTATAGGCATGAAGGCAGCCAACTCGAAGAAGATGGAAGTTGTTTTCACCGACGCAGCTGGCTTGGAGTGGGCAGACCTTCCCAAGGAGATTGAGGTTGACGGTGAGGATGGAGATCTTGCGGTGTAAGGGTGGGTGGTGTACGCATTGATGGTGTAGTTAGTAGATGTCGATAATGTAATGGGATTGGAGTGGATAGGGATGTGGTGCTGTCAACAGTAGTTGTTTGTCGTAAGGGCGTTGAGGTAGGCACTACATTTGGGACTGGACGGATGGCAGACGGCGAACCGGGGGACTGGTTTTCATCTGGGTATTTTCTCCGCTCTCGCTGCGGACATTTACTGCTTGACTCTGGTGGTGAAAGGTTTTAAGCTTGCTGCTTGAGCATACACCGACTGGTATTCAGACTCACTGATATGCCCTTCTTGCTGGCAAGCTGTGCACCTCCGAGGCTTTTTGCCTGAAGTAGGTGGGACAGGAGGGTAAAACGAGATCATGAGCTGGACCAGAGATGCACCGTTCTTCTCAATCAGCTGTCCATTCCAGTCGAGTTCCTTCTTCAGGTGCTCGAGGGTAGTGACCTTCTGATAATGAAAGCATTGAACAAGCCGTTCAATGTGATCATCGGACATGAGTGCCTCTGGTCCGTAATCGTTGAGAGTTTGGGCGGAAAGATAGTTCAAACTCATCTTTTGTCGCCAAACGATGAGAGCATCGAGCAACTTCCAGTCATGTTCAGTCCAGTCAGACTGCAGGAGGCGACCGACATTTGATTTGGCAAGTGCTCGTGTGCCGGCGTCTTCCTCATGGGAAGACATACCCATGTGTTCAAAATACTTGGGAGAGCATAGATCACAACAGATAGTTGTCGTAGGAGGTAGGCAGCGCAAGCAGCCAGTCGATTCGTCCATGTTGCAGTATTTCGAGTCTGCGGCTGAGATAGGGGTTATGATAGGGGTTGTGGGAACGCGGAGTCAGTTGCGGTTCGAACATGGACATAACATCGACACTTACCTCCACCATCCCAGTGACCAAAGTATGCCTTGGGCGACGTTCGCCGACATCGGCGCCCACATTCGACCTTTGGGTTGATGAAAAGATCCATTGCGTCGCCAACCTCCACCGCAGCACCCTTGGACTTCTTCTTCTTCCCCTTTCCCTTGGGTAACATTTTGGCCTCCAGGTCTTCGCCCTCCACTTCCACCACATCGCTCTCTGGCTCGTTAGCGCTTTCCTCAATAGCTGAATCGACATCACTATCACTATTGTCACTCATACCCAGGATCTGTGAGGAGGACGGTTGTAGCCGGGTGGGTATAGGTGAGCCTGTTTGACGGTCGAGAAGGGCAGGTCGTTTGGCAGGGGAGTCGGTTCCTTGCGTACGTTTTCTTTTCCCTGCTTTCTTCTTCTTCTTCTTCCTGTTCTGTGCCCGTTCGGCTGCGGCTTCGCGCTCTTCTGATGTGTTCTTCTTCTCAATCAACAGAACTCCTATTCCATCAACCCCTTCCCCTCTTGCGGCCCTTCCGAAACGCTGCCAGAGCGTACACATGTCGCATGTTGCGCGGTATTGGACAACCACCTTCACATCTGGAAGGTCCATACCCTATCCTCATATCAGTAACCCGCTTGCCCAAAATAACCTGGCTCACCATCCCAAACGCATCTGTCACACACAATCCCCAAGTCTCCGAGGATCGAAATGACTGTAGCTTGTCTACCCGATAGTCGTCCGTCATTGTGGCATGGAAGTAGCGGATTCGTGCCGCATATTCCGGTGTGTTAGAATACAATGCTCATGTCATGGTTTCTTCCTTACATCTCATCGTAGTTACAGAGATTCATTAGTTTAAGATCGGACAATTAACATCTATCGTTTCATATACATCGTATCTATCTTCTTCATCTTCTATCATTCTATCATTTCTATTCGATGACTACGATCTCTTCTATTTATCTTCATCATACATATCTTTGTTGTACAACTACCATCGATACTGTTCATCGATGGGTACTGTGTTATGATCTCTACTTTGCATAGCCTCCATAGGTATTTAAGTAGCTACTGCAAGTGAGGAGTTCCCTATCGAACTATTCCCCACTTGCAGGTATGTGTAACAGTATCATCCTACAGTACTCAATCTAACTATCGAACTATTCCCCACTTGCAGTGTGTGTATCGTTGAGGTTTTAACAGGTTATGAGCCCCGGTGCACAGTGCTAAAGACAAGTCGTCAACGCACAACGCTACCACTCAACCTCCCTCACGTTCGGTCAAGTCTACCACTGGTAGCATCGCCTTCTAGGCTCTTCCCTTGTCTATCGACTAGGAGCACCCGTCTGTCCCCAGTTGCACTTGTGACTGGACGATTAGACTTTCTAAATTTTCATCTCTTCGAACGGACGACTTCGTCCACGTTCTCATTTATCTCACACGTCCTTCGAACGGCTACCGCCACATTGGGAGTACTCTCCCTTTAGAACAAAGAACGTATCCGGACTGGTCCCGATCCTTACTGGGAAAGGGTTACCGCGAGAGGTTGAGAACACTAGGTTCAAAAAACCACGTAGGAGATAGCAGACCACCAACAACATCGCAGCTCGAGCGAGAGAGTTGGAGAACGGTGCAACACCCGGGGTCTTATATATTTAGTCACTAAAAACTGCTACGTACTTCAAGTTCACTTGCCCAAGTGCCCATTGCTTTACCTTACAGTTTTATTTTTCAACCCCTTTTACATTATACGCTCCATCATGTCGACTTCCGTCGAGAACCCTCTCTCTGCTGCTACCATCAACAGATGGAAGAAGAATGTCATCAACCACGCGCTCACCATAAACGCGAGGGACATTCTCTTCGGCGAGGAGGATGAACCCGACAGAACCTCTTCAGATACAGAAGAGAAGAAGGCCTATAGGGACTACCGCAAGCGTCGCACCGCACTTGCAGGCTATATTCGAGGTACCCTCGATGATGCTCAACTTGACTCAGTCCTTCGCAATGTTGAGGACGACGACCCAGAGACCATGTACGACACTCTTCTTGATTTCTACCAGCCACAGACTGCCCAGTCCAGAGCAGCAGCTTTTCAAGAACTCCTTGCTCTACGCAAGACAGAGACCGATTCGTACAGCGATTTTGGTTCCAAACTCGTTGCCCTTGCTCAGCAAATCAAGGACCGAATCCCTAAAGCACCAAAGCTTATCCCAGAAGGAACTGTTGACGTATCAGTTACCCTTCCAGGTACAACAGCTGCTGCAATACATCAAGTCGTCGTTACCCCAGCCACACTCTCAGAAGGCTACACTGCTATTGACGTTATCAACGACCTTATGATGGCCATCGCTATTATTGGTCTTCCCCATGACGAAAACTCTACCTTCCTCCGCAACACTCTCACCCATCTCGACTCTGTCAAAGGACCCAAGGAAGTCCTCGACCACCTTCGCATGGCCGACATTACGCAAAAGAACGATGAACTGGCTGAAGAGGCTGCGCTTGCAGCGTCCAAACCAAAGAAGAAGTCTTCGAACAAAAAGAAGACAACTTCCAAGGCTTCTACTTCTTCTACACCCAAGAAGCCTAAGTTCACATGCAAGGTCCATGGCGCCAACAACTCACATGGCGACGACAGATGCTACGATCAGCAGAAGTCAAAGAAGAAGGCAGATGCAAATGTTGCCCAGGAAGATTCCGATTCGGAGTTGGACCCTGAAGAGAAGGTTATGATGGCTGCCGTTGCTCACATCGCAAGTACCCCCTCGTCATCGAAAGTTTAAACAGACCGCTGACCATTCCTGGAATGCAGACTCCGGCGCTACCTCGCATATGACCCCCCACTTGAAGTGGATGCGCAATATGGTTGGTTGCAAGATACCCGTCAAACTAGCCAACAACCACATCGTCTATGCGCAAGGTCGAGGTGACGTTCTATTTAAGCCTGCTGGTAATCGCGAGTCTGTACTTTTCGAACGTGTACTATATGTCCCCCGTCTGCAAAATAATTTATTCTCTATACTCTCCATCGTTAAAAGAAGTAAAGCTAGAGTGGTCATTGAGAACGACACCCTTGAATTCTCTAAAGGTGGCAAAGACCTCTTCACTGCTACTATTCACGGCACTACTGGCATACTCGACGGTGTAACACTTGAGAAAGGAGAACAGGCCTATGTGGCCGCTGTAGACAAAGGACTCTGGCACGATCGACTTGGTCACATTGGGAAAGATCGACTGGATCGACTCATATCCCAAAATCTTGCTGACGGCATTGTAGTCAAAAAGGGAACAGATGTCAAGGAATTTTGTGAAGCATGCATTGCGGGAAAACAGCATCGCCTTCCATTCCCTAAAGTCTCCCAAAATCGCTCTCCAGAAGTACTTGGACGCGCTTTCAGTGACCTTCATGGTCCGCTACCTAAATCTCTTCGAGGGTATCGCTATTGGATTACCTTCACTGACGACTGCAGTCGCAAAGAGGGTGTCTATTGCCTTAAGAAGAAAAGCGAAGCATTTAGCGTCTTTAAGGAATGGGTTGCAAAAGTGGAGCTAGAAACGGGTCAGAAACTCAAGGAGTTCCAAGAGGACAAAGGGGGCGAGTACATCTCGAAAGAATGGGATGAATGGATGAAAGCTAGGGGAATCAAACGCCGACACACAGTGAAAGGCACCCCACAGCAGAATGGCGTGGCAGAGCGGATGAACCGTACCTTAGCTGAGGGGGTGACTGCCATGCTGAATCATTCAAAATTGCCAACTCGTCAACTGAGGCTGAATACATATCTGCTTCTACTGCTGGACGCGACATTATCTGGATGCGAAGCCTATTAGGCGAACTTGGATTCAAAATGGACAAACCGTCTCTGCTTATGGTTGACAACCAATCAGCATTGAGAGTCCTCAAGAACCCCGAGCATCACAGTAAGATGAAGCATATCGATATCAAGATGCATTGGATTCGGCAGGAAATTCGTAGAGGGGCCATCGAAGTTCACTTCCTTCCTACAAACGACATGGTTGCGGACATCCTTACCAAGCCGTTACCTCGACTTGCAGTCGAACGCCATCGTATGGCAATGGGACTTTTCTAGTCCATGGACATTACATTGAGGGGGTGTGTTAGAATACAATGCTCATGTCATGGTTTCTTCCTTACATCTCATCGTAGTTACAGAGATTCATTAGTTTAAGATCGGACAATTAACATCTATCGTTTCATATACATCGTATCTATCTTCTTCATCTTCTATCATTCTATCATTTCTATTCGATGACTACGATCTCTTCTATTTATCTTCATCATACATATCTTTGTTGTACAACTACCATCGATACTGTTCATCGATGGGTACTGTGTTATGATCTCTACTTTGCATAGCCTCCATAGGTATTTAAGTAGCTACTGCAAGTGAGGAGTTCCCTATCGAACTATTCCCCACTTGCAGGTATGTGTAACAGTATCATCCTACAGTACTCAATCTAACTATCGAACTATTCCCCACTTGCAGTGTGTGTATCGTTGAGGTTTTAACACGGTGGGAGTCGTGTTCGCAAGTACCTGACAGCGCCTTCGGTGTCCGTTGTCTTGTCGAAGAATACGAGGAATTTCGGTGGAGGACCGTCTTCTGGTTTCCAGCCTTTGGGTATCAGGAATGCTAGATCCTTGTAGCTGTTGATAGGGAATGTCATTCCTTTCACCATGATGTGTATATCCAGACGGTCGTTGGAATGCATTATGAATTTGGTCTCGCTCCGCTTCATGTTCAGGATGTCGAGGACATCATTGAGGATTGCTTTGGGCAAGGTTACTGATGCAATGTAGAATGGTATGTCGGCAAGCATGTATCGCAGCATTCCTAGATTGAGATATGCTCCTCGGAAGGTCCCCCATGTACTAACACAGTGTGCTTCATCAAAGACAACACTGAGCAGCCTGTCCGTGAAGGCAGGCTTTCGAAGAAGCATATTCATCTTCCCATCGCTGTCAGTTAACAGCTCCGGGTTGATGATGACAGCATTATAAGCGCCCTTCTCAATTGCCTTCGCGGTGTAAAATTAGAACGCTGTCACGTTACGAGAACCTTAAACGCGTACCTTGAACGCGTCGGAAGTAGCTGTCTCTTTGCTCAGAGCTATAGCCGAGATGCCTGCCTTCTTCAACTCGGCTTCATTTTGCCTCCCTAGCAGGTTGAGTGGCGTGACAACGATAATAATATTCTTCTTCTGCTTTTCGTCCATAGCGAGTGCCAGTGGTAGCCAGAACGAGAGAGTCTTTCCTGCCCCAGTCCGAATTCCGACAACTACATCCTTTCCCTCGTCGATATTTTGAGCAACTTGACACTGCCATAGACATGCTCTCTTCTGAAAGACACGTTGGGAGACTTCGCGTATTTTAGCGAAAGTTAGGCGAGGATTTGACGGAGTAGTTGTCATGGTGTACCAGTGTAGCTTGGTTCCTGCTCAATCGCTGCCAGAGCAAAATTGAATAATTTTAATTTAATTTAATTCACAAATCTTTTCCGGAATAGGTGATCCTGGTCGCCAAGCTGGGCGTCTCGGATTTATCGGAAGCCCTCTTGCGCCAGCCGCTCTCGCAAGCATCGAGCCCCGCACTTGTGTTTGGTCCGAACAAACAAAGAGTGATCAAGAGGAGAAGGTGCGGGCGAGAGCGTGCTGGTTAAGGAGCCTGGGGAGTGTCTTGCATGCTGCGCAGATCACTCTTATTACATGCTTATCGCCTTGCTCTGTTTGTAGATATTTGTTCTTGCACTTTTCCGCTTGGGCAGCGCTTTTTCCTGTCAGGAAAGCTTTGCTGATTTTTGTCTAATCACTAGAAAGCTTGATTCGCTTTCGCTGTGCGAATTTTGAGCCGCTCTTTTCGTGTTGTCGACGCTGTACTGCACAAGTCTTTCGTGTATGGAAGGGCTTGGCGCACTCCCTGTTTCGGTTCACGCATGACGGTACTTGGACCACAGGGATCCGCCCAACGACAAAAGAGCTTCACCCTAAAGCTCTCAGTCTAAGGATCACTACCTGTTCTCGCAACGCACCACAATCCGTATACCATTTGTCGTCCCGCGCTGACTTGGTTTAGGGCGAACGTGATGGGTGAGGTAGACCTCAGCCTGGCAGCGAAAGGCCTTGCACTGTGCCTTCAAGCCAATGTTCACGTCGAATATTAAAAAGTTTACCGGCCAAATTCGAGATTGGATTCAGCCGCCGTAGCGAAGCGAGGCGAGACTTGTACTCGCTACCTATGCCCTCACTCGGCTTGCGTGGCTCGTTGTTCGACCCATCGTCCGTAGGGACATACTAGCTGCCCTGCCTGAACCTGGTGGTGGGTCTCCGTTTATTGGTGAGTTGATCAGCACCCTGCACCTACACTGTCATGGTAATAGGAACTCCTGGAACGCTCACTCCAACGGCGACGGAATAATGTAGAATAAATACCGAATAATGATTCATCGTGTAGAATGCGAATTCGTAATGGTACACATGAGTATCAGAAAGCTACAGAAACTGTGAAAGCGACAACAGAAGGGTAACAGAAATCCAGTCCCAGCCGAAACCCGAAAAGAATCAAACTCAAGCCCAAGGGTTCCCCTCATCTTGTACAGGCGTGCCGTCAAAATTGTAGGCGTTTATACGTGCGTTCAGAGGTGGTGTAGTGACGGTGACGACCGTCTGCTCCTCGTCCCATGGTGAGCGACTCCGTTCAGCGTCCTGATCTGCACCAGCCACGTCCACATCCCCAGGCGAGCCATCCCTCTTGATGTTGTGAATGATCTGCTCCCCAGCATCCACTCTCCGTCGGTTATGATGACGAGTGGGCTCCTCCACTTCCACCTCGCCTCGAACTTTCCCATCCCCCTTCCCGACTTCTTCATCCTCCGGGACATCAGCTTCAAAGCCCTTTCTGTACACCTTCTTCAGCCCAGGCGGAAGCTTGACGGCAGGTTCGCCCTTTCTCCTCTCTCGCGCAATCTCCTCTTCAGCAGCCTCGGGATCCTCGACGACGAGATCGACGGCATCAGGAGGGAGTAGTGTCTGCGAGTCGGATTGGCGAGAGTTATTTCGCGAAAGGACTGTCGGAGGCGACTTGAGCAGTCTCGCCTTTCCGCTGCTTCCTGAAGAGGAAGAGGATTCGGCTCGCTGAAGCTGAGGTGAGACACGAGAGGATGGCTTTGAAGCCGATGGATCCTGGGAGCCCTTTGTCCATCGTAGGTGCACGGCATTCTTGCTGGCCGGTGAAGACGCTCCTGCACGATCCGACTCGAGGTCGATAACACGTTGCGCGCCACCCTTGCGTATCTGGTGAGCGCCCCCACCGCCTTGTCGAGACTGGTCGTGGTTCTCGACAGCACCATATCCTTGCCAGACGGGCCTATCCCGATTCTGCAAGACTTCCTGCCCCTTGGCTCCTCTCAGCGGAGAGAACCACGCGCCACGCTCGTTCCTCAACACCCTCTCCTCTTCGTCCCACATTGAGATCCTCGCACTCTCCGAGCTGACATCCAGACATGGGTAGTTGTAGTCTCCAAAGAGATACTGCTTGCTGTGCTCAAAGAGCTCTTCATCTGCTTCATCGACGTCTCCAAACGGCAGCTCGTACCCATCATCGACCTGATTGGTATCCCACACCGATAACTCCTGATTTTGCTCCTCCATCATATCGGGTGCAAGATGGACGACGTCTTCTTCCTGGGATTGGAGTAGCGGAGCGTGGTCGAGGTTTTCCGTCTGATTTTCGCCCGCGACTTTGGCAATGGCACGGTCGAGTATGTGCTGACCACGTCCATGGGGGTCGGGGTCGTGTAGCTGGGGAAGCCAATACTTGGCCTTGCCACCTTTGCTATATCGCAACCCTGCCTTGATCCTCCTGAACCTTCCTTCGCCCTGATGCATCAACCCCTCTGCAG
This sequence comes from Coprinopsis sp. MPI-PUGE-AT-0042, assembly GCA_020736565.1. Lineage (NCBI taxonomy): Eukaryota > Fungi > Basidiomycota > Agaricomycetes > Agaricales > Psathyrellaceae > Coprinopsis > Coprinopsis sp. MPI-PUGE-AT-0042. The sequence goes on from JAHBOF010000151.1 coordinate 193,393, forward strand.
GTTCAAACTCCCGATAGTCCATCCCTTCACCTCGAAGGATGGCCTTTCCGTCTTCGACGACGTCTTTGAGGCCAAACGCATCCCGGAATGCGTAATACACCGGCATTCGGCCGACGTAGGTATGTTGAGAGTCGATGAAATCTCTATACGAAAACGCAAACATGTGCGCAAACGCAAAAAAGGGCATCTCTGCGCAAGTGACAAGGTTGTTGATTCCGGTGGAGACGTGTTCGGGATCGACATACGAGCCAAGCTTGGCAAAGACTTTGGCTGCGACGAGGGTGGAGATGAGGATGGACTGCCAGAAGGAGAAGAAGAGGATGCCCTTGACGCAGAGGAATTTAGGGACAGGGCGGAACGGTTTAAGGTCGTCGTTCACGCAAACCCAGAACATGCCTAGGCAGTATAAGCTCAGGCAGATGCTGGTGTTGTAGATGATGCTGATGTAGAGGTATCCAGAGTTGGCACGGAAGTCTCCTTCGTTGTACTTGCCGCAGGCTTTGAGTATAAGCGTGACTGCGGCCAGAATTGGCTTCAGCTGAACGTATTCTGCGTCGGATTAGCTTCAGAGACCTCAGTGCAGCGACGGGTACTCACGAAAGATTCCTCGCTTCAGAAATAGGAAGGTATATGGGTCACTGACGTCAATCTCTCGCTTGAAAAGGTTGAGAGGGAACACAGGCGTCTTTGGTGGTCGGCCGTGAAGCATGATCAGGAGGGAGCGTTCTCCGCCCAAATACGAGCTCAAGAGCTCAAAGAAGCAGTAGATAACAAAGGCCTGCATTCAAGATGTGAGTATGAGAACAAGAGACCAATTTCAGACCTCGCACCTCGTAGATATCCCGAATGGCGTCAATAAAGAACGCGGCTTCGAGGGAATGCAGCGATACCAAGGAAGATATCGCGTATATTGGAACCATAATCATGATCCTAATGACCATCCTATACAGATTTATTAGCCTCGTTTCTCTTCTCTAGTTCCAAAAACCTCTTACCGCTGTAAACTCGGCTTACGATAGCTCTTCAGCTGAAGGTAGATGGACCATGCTGAAACGGCTACGGCCACAATGGTGCATACCCCAGCAAAGTAAAGGATCCAGGGCGGTAACTTGCTACCTCCAGACACCATGGTGCCTAATTGGCAGGAACGTAGTCTTGTCAGTTCGTCGTCGTCGTCGTCGTCGCCGTCGCCGTCGTTCAGAACAGTCAGCGCGGCGCAGCAGAGGCGAATTGGAATCATCGAGTGGAGTTTAAAATCGACGTCATCCATTGAATGTCCGATGGTCCGTTTGATTCGGAAGGGGAATAGGGGCGGCAAGAAACACTTATCATCGTCAAGAAGTGCAAGATCACGTCCGTAAATGTCCACTCTTTATTCGATTCAGAGAGTAAAAGCTATGCTGCATTCCTTCCTTTTCCCCGGATTCTGGTGAGAAACAGCGAATATGTAGTCAGTGATAGTATAGGCACTTTTCCCATACCGAGCAAGCCGAGCGAAGTGTTATCCAACCACACACTCGCTATAATACCGATAAGTAAGGATCCACAGTACTTCCACGTGTGGACACCTTCCTGCCTCTATCTAATACGCCCCATCCGTTCCTACCTCTTCACTTTCAACACCCACCATGTCTTCTCCCCTCACCCCAGCCCACTCCCTCATACAAACCCTCTACCACTCCTACCGGCACTCCCCTATCTCCACCCAAGGCATCTACTTCTCCCCAACATGCCTTCAAATTTGCCGCCCGATTCCCTCGTATGCAGCAACCACACGTGCGCAGATAGTGCAGTATCTCAAAGAAGCCGCCGCCGCAAAGGTCAAGGATGCCGCTGGCGAGACTAGTAACGCAGAGACGAATGAGATTCAGGGCGTGTACACTATTCGCCCTTTACAACCTGACGAGGCACTTGATTTCAGTACGCCCGAAGTCACGTCTTCAATCCACCTCACACCCGACGAGTTGCGCGCGAAAGCCAAGAACGAGGGATGGGTTGGTATGCGCGTTGATTTGTGGGACCACGGCGCGCCTGTGGAGGGAAGCATGTTGGTCAAAGTGCAGTACTGGTGGCGCTGGGAAGATGCTGCGTCGGAAGAAAAGTTGGAGGGAGATGTCGATGGGAAAGGGTGGAGGCAGTGTTTACACGATATCATGTACATTGGACCAAAGGATGGGAGCGAAGGGGAGGAAGGGCTGGAGGTGATGGACTTGGGGAGTAGGCTGGGTTGATCTTTTATTCACATTGAAGTAGAATATGCGTACCTTCTACGGTGAAGCCTCAATAGTCGCATACAGCGCATCATCTGGGATGACAAGACAAAGGATCTTGGAGCGGTTGGCTTGGAGTTTGATCTTCTCCATCCAAGTGGTCTTGATCTGTGCGCCGCCATCGAGCATGGGCTTAGCCGCTGTGGATGGAATTGTACTTGCGCTCAACAGCCTCCATATCTTTAACGGTGAGGGACCAAGTGCTTGTTGAATTTCGCCACGTTTTAGAGCACTTGGATTGCTTTTGCGTCTTGGCGACGGTAGAAGAGGAACTTTGGTGACTCTTGGAAGTGGAAGACGACGAAACAGAGGAAGGAAACGCAGAGGGTGATTGCTCCCAGCGTAAATAGAAGGTATTGCCATCCCATATTATCTACCTTCGCGCAGCAAGCTACTCCTACCAAGACGCTGTTGCATGACGGTAGCCGATGGATGCGACATGGGTGCGAAAAGAAAGCGGTTAATTGAGGAGGGCAAGGCGCTCTACATGGCAGCACAAGCAATATAGTCACAGTGATATATGCTTACTCTTCGTCTGACTCAGAAGCCCCGCATTCTGCTGTATTTCTCTCTTGCTCTCTGATATCATAGAGGAAAGGAACCAGCTCCTGTACTTTGACCCACTTGTCGAAATTTGGGTTATCGATCGGTTGCCCACCAGTCTGAAGAACAATGCTCTCGGATGCCAGAGTAGCGTCGAGCCTTGGAACAACGTCTGACAGCAGCGCAGCCACTTCCCGGGGGCTATTGATCGGCGATGAGCCAACGAACAGGAGGAGCTCTTCGCCATGCTCGAATCCCCTTCCGGGGCGTTTCCATGATGTGGGTACATCGGTGGCGTCGATAGGAAGACCAAGGGTCTCGAGGCATGGAAACATCTTGAGAATCTCGACCAGCTCCAGCAGCTTGATTTTTGGTACGCATCGCCCATACGCAATATCGTTGAAAAGTCCTGCGACCAATGTCTTGAGGTTCAAATGCCGGAGCTTTCGAAGTGGGACAAGCCCAGTCGAAATTGGGGTGATTGTTTCGATACGCAGCACACTGAGTGCGTGGAAAATACCGAGCGATTCTAGGTGAAATGGGTCGTCGAGGAGTTCCGTGGCGGCGTCGACTGACGGAACGGCGAGGTCAGTTTGAGCGTTTTCTCTTATGTGAAGTTCCGCCAAAGAATGGCAGTCAACATGAATTGGCAGGAGTTCAATAATGTCGACCATGGTTTGAAGAGGCGCAGAAGTATTGGACAAAAGGGTGAGCGATTTGAGAGGGCTTGACTTCGCAAGAAGCCCAACGGTCCAAAGACAAGGTGACAAGTCGAGATGGGAAGTGCATTCGAGGGTCACGAGAGAAGGAAATCCGCCACTGCCGGCGGGCGTGGGTTTGTTGGCGATGTCAATGGAGCTTGCGATTGCTACTGTCAAGGTTTGCAGGTGTGGAAAATATGACAGGGCGGCCATGGCCTCTGTAGAGTCCACCGTCAGCTCGAGTATTCGCAGACGGCCCATGTTGTGGAAGGATTCTTGGAGGGAGCGAAGAGGTATCACCACGCCACCACCAATGGCAGCTTCTGCAAGCTTCGGGCATCGACGGGCCAGCGAAGCCAGAAAGGACAGGTTTGGGAGGCTGCTGATGATGGGCCCAGAGACGCGGAACACCGAGGTGGTAGGGCTCAAAAAGAGACCAAGAGGAGTAAGATCCTCCAGGACGAAGCCTCCGATGGTTCGTAGCTAGTAAAGGTTTGGGAATAGAAAACAATCATTCAAAGTGGTGGCGGCTCCAATAGCCATCAGGGCTTCGATCGAAGCCAAATTCATTGTGAGGCAGAGATGTCGAATCCGAGAGGCGCGTCGCTTGAGCGAGATTATGTCCGCGTGAGTCATCTCTCTCTTCAGCCGCTAACATTACACATGTGAGTTGCATGAAGGAGGTTTTCGACGCGTTTGGTTGCTTACCCTTGACGACCTGTCACGTTTACCCTTGACGACTTTGATCTCCCAAAGATCATCGGCAATAGCGTCAAGAAGTGGTTCGAGCCCACAAGAGGCGCTAAAGCAAGACCAAAGTTCCGCTGCTGCTGGCTGGTGAAACTGCCTGCATGTCCTGGAGAGACTGACCAAAGCCAGGCGCGAACTTGCATTTGCTTGAGGGCCGCCTATATACCAATAAGGATTGGACGGCGGATCGTATAGGCACAAGTGCCGAATTATCTCGTGTACAATTTCAGGAATCCTGAGGCAGTGATGCATTGGTCGGAGGGTGAGCGAATGAGTTCAGTAGTAAGGGTTGATTAGATGCATGTTGTATTCAGTCGGAGTCCACGAACTCAGTTGATCCGCTTGACTCGGCTGATAGCTTTCGGCTTGCCCTCAGCTTTAGGACTATTGACGATAGTCATCTGTTATGCATCTCCATAAATGCTTATTTTTGCTCTAAATCCCTTGGTTCGTTCAGCCTCTGCCGCGTTGCTTTCATTTTGTTATTGCAAGAAGGACTGTTTGTTACCGGGAGCTTTACCAAGAACTAAAAGTGACAAGATCACGTCAGGAAATGCCTACTCTTCATTCGATTCATAAAGCACAAGTTATGCTGAATTCCTGCCTTGCTCCCGGATTCTGGCGAGGAACGGCACCATCTCGTTCACCTCCTCCCACTTGACAGAATATGGGTTTTCAACCTCTTCTGTACCGTTCCCAGAAACTATGGTGGGCGGCACTGAAATACCTTCGAACCTTGGAATGATGTCGGACAGGAATTCAGCTACGTCTAGAGGAGTGTCAATCGGCGACGAGCCGACGAGCAGGCTGAGCTCCTGTCGGTGCTCAAATCCTCCTCCCGGGCGTTTGGAGGATGAGGGCCCTGCGACCCTAGTATCTATAGGAAGTCCGAGAAATTTGAGACTCGGAAATATCTCAAGAATATGGGCCAGTTGATTCAGTGTGATTTTAGGTGTGCATTGGCCGTAACCGGGATTAACAAAGAACCCGACGACCAATAATTCAAGGTCCAAATGCGCGAGTGAGAGGAGCGGCTGAATCCCAACCGAGATTGGAGTAATGAGCTCGATGCGCAACACCTTAATGGAGCGGAATTCTGCAAGATATTCGAGGTGAAGAGGGTCGTCCATGAGCTCAGTGGCGGCATCAACCACTGGGACTGTTCCAGGTTGAGCTCCCTCGCACTCTGTGATGAACAGTCGTGCCAAAGAAAAGAGGTTGACATGTCGTGGAAGGAGTTTGATGATTTTAGCAGCAGCTTCAAGAGGCGAAATATGGTTGGACGAATAAATGAGGGAATTGAGCGGGGCTGATGGGGTAAGAAGCTTGGTGACCCAAAGGCAAGGAGAAAGGTCGAGGCGGGAATAGCATATGAGCGTAACGAGGGATGGAAACCCGCCACGAGCGATAGTCTTTGTATTGTCGTCAATCTTCGCTGAGCTTGATATCGTCATGGTCAAGCTTTCGAGGAGCGGAAGCTGCGAGAGCGTGGCAATGGCTTCTCCAGAGTCTATCATCAGCTTGAGTGTTCGCAGGCCTTGCAGGCCACGAAAGTATACATGGGCGGAGCGCGAAAGCACTACCACGCTGCTACTGAAGATTAGTTCCACAAGGTTTGGACACCGATGTGCCACTGAAGCGAGAAACGACAGGTTCTTGGAGTCGCCGGCCAAGGGAGGGGCCACGTGCAACGTAGTGATAGCTGGGCTGAGGGCGACGCTGAAAGGAGTGACATCTTCCAAAATTCTGGTTCCTATAAGACGTAGCTCTTGAAGCTTTGGAAATAAGAAGCCGTCATTTGGGGTTGTGGCGACTGCAACAGACGCAAGACTTTGGATCGATGCTCTGCTGTTTTTTCCAACTTGAACGCAGAGATGTCGAACCCGAGAGGCATATCGTTTGAGCGACGTTATATCTTGATAGTTTATTTCTCGTTTCATTCGCTTTAAACGTCCATATTAGTTGCGCGAAGGCGGTGGCAATCTGGTATGTCCTTACCCTTGATGAGATGTCGAGGTTGCCACCATGCAACACGTTGAACTCCCAAAGATCATCGGCGATGGCGTCAAGAAGTGGATTTAGGCCAAAAGAGGCACCTATCTGAGACCAAAGCTCTTCTGTTGCGGGTTGGTAAAACCGGCTGCATGTCCTGGAGAGATTGACCAACGCTCGGCGCGAATTTGCACTTTCAGCTTGTTCCAGGAACCACAACGGTTCCGACAATGGCTGAGGCCGCATATTTCGGCATATCTCGAGCAGAATTTCAGGAATTTGGAAGCAGCGATGCATTGAACACAGGATGTTTGAATGGCGTTCAGGACGGAAAGCACAAACAGATGCGACAGCTTGAAATACGAGCCGCCAAATTACCTTTGTCGGAGTCTGAATTCTACGATCAACACGCGAAGGAAGAATGGTACTCCTTGAATTTTGCAGTTGGTTACGTCTCACTGACTAGATGGAGTGAAATTTCAATATCTTCCATTGGTTGCGTCCTTGCCTTTCAAACCCATGCGCTGAAACGGCGGGGAAAACAAACCTGGACTAGTACCACTGCCAAAAACAGCAAGTCTGAGGGCCGGTCACTAATACTTGAGCGTTACAGCCAGTTGCATATCGATAGACCCAGTTTCGAATCGCTGCGCTTTTGATATTTGTTTAGTTTTGGGGTGAGTGGGGCCAAGCCAAACACCGAAGATGACATTAGTTGCTCTTCTCGTTGGCGATCTTTGGGCTGGGATTGGTAGTTGAAAGGGTAGACCTCGCATTCTCTCTACGTATCGCAGTACCCAGTGGTATATAGTCAAAATCCAGCGCGATTTTACTGTTTACTACCGCTTCGAGTCGAGAAAGGCCTGTCCGTCTGAGTAGAGCAACAGCATGGTCATCTCAATTAGGTATAGGTTGTGGGGATGCTGTTTGTCCTGCCGTCACCCCGGCTCCAAGATAAAATAAATATCAAAAGCGAAGCGATGCGCAACTGGGTCTATCGATATGCAACTGGGTGTAAAGGAAAACACTTTTTCATTGATTAACAAGAAGGCCGAATATCAGTTGAAGGAACATTTACTCTTCATCTGATTCAGAAAACCCGAGATCCGCTGTATTTCTCTCTTGCTCTCTAATACTAGAGAGGAAAGGGACCAGCTCCTGGACTCTCCCCCATTTGTCGAAATTCGGGTTCTCGACCAGTCGTCCACCAGTTTGAATAACGATGTTCTCGACAGCCACTATATCCACGAGTTTTGGAGTGATGTCCGACAACAGTGCGGCCACCTCTTGAGGGCTATTGATGGGCAACGAACCAACCAGTAAGATAAGCTCTTTCCAATATTCGAATCCTTTTCCTGGGCGTTTGGAAGACGATGGTACGACGGTGGCGTCGATGGGAAGCCCGAGATCCAAGAGGCTGGGAAAAGTGTTGAGAAAATGGATGAGGTCTTTTAGCTTGATTTTGGGCGTGCACCTCCCGTAAACGGGGTCCCCAAAGTACCCAACGACCAAGGCTTCAAGGTTTAGATGTCCAAGCGCGAGAAGCGGCTGAATCCCAGTCGAAATAGGAGTCATCACCTGGATGCGGAGGGACTTGAGAGAATGGAATTCTTGAAGACATTCGAGGTGAAGGGGGTCGTCGAGAAGCTCCGTTGCAGCCTCGACCAGTGGAATTGCACCATGGTGGACTTCCTCGCTATCTGAGATGTGAAGCAGTTCCAGTGTACAGAGTTTGACGCGTTGTGGAAGGAGCTCGATAATCTCAACAACAGTTGCAAGAGGTGAAGGGCGCTTGGAAAACAGGAAGAGACGCTTGAGCGGGGTTGACGAGGCAAGGATATCAATAGCCCAAAGGCAAGGAGAAAGGTCAAGACGGGAGTCACATCTGAGGGTAGAAAGCGATGGGAATCCACCGCTAGCAGGAGTCGTGGTATTGTTGGCAGTCTTGGCAGAGTTTTCTACCGTCATGGACATGGGGTTGTGGCCACTGTAATAGCCGCAAGACTTCGGATCGCCGCTAGACTTGACGCTTGTACCGGAATGCAGAGACATCGGATTCGAGATGCGCGCTGCTTGAATGATAATATATCCGCATAGCGTATTTCACGATCCAATCGCTACATGACGCGTATAAGTCGCGTACATGAGGTCGCCTACCGTTCCACTTACCCTCGATGACCTATCGTGTTTGCCCTGCACCACGTTGTATTCCCACAGATCATTGGCAATCACGTCGAGAAGTGGTTCCAGTCCATATGAAGGCCCAATTTGAGACCACAGTTCTTCTGTTGCAGGCTGCTGAAGTTGGCTGCAGGTTCTGGAGAGACTCGCCAACGCACGCCGCGATTTTGCAGCTTCAGATAGTGACAAGTACCAGGAGGGATCGTGGGCCAGGTGTTGGCATATCTCGCGCAAAATCTCAGGAATTCTGAAGCAGCGATGCATTGGGGTTGCATGAGGTTCAGGAAAGAAAATGCATTCCCAAATCAAACCCCAAATCCAGCGATTATCCTAAGCGCCAAAGGATTTCGGTCGGAGCCCGAACTCTTTGATCAACGGCTAGTCCGGCGAGGGTTCAGTTTTTGTCGTCATATGCACCGCGAATCCAACGTGAATCGCTCAGAGACTCGACAATATTCATTCGTATGGCCTCCCCGATAAATCTTTCATTTCTGGTCATGTCTCGGCTCTGATTCCTTTGCGTCGTTCAGCCGTCCATTCCTGTCACTTTGCAACTTCCAGTGCCGATGTTCGAGCGTTTGTGTCTCCTGGTGGCTTATGCTGGCTGAATGCATAGCTCCCGGACGTTACCTCGATCGGCGTTGGACCATGCCGACGATAAGTATCAGGCGGCAGGCCAGTCAGCAAGCAACGCTGTCACAAGCGGACTGCCTTCAAGGGTCATCTGCCAGATGTTTACCGACGCTTAAGTATCGATGCTGAACCTCTCAGGGCAACAATGGAAGCCGGAAGCTCCCTACCGACCTACGCCGCGGCTGAGAAGCCACCCCAATATGCTTTTCCCAGCAGCTTCTCTATTGGAGGGAAGCAGACGGAAGGCTTGCTGGTCACGATTCCACAGATCAAGGGCCACCTTACTCTCTTGCACTCATTCATGGGTCTGAAGCATAGCCTTGAGTTTCAGCAAGCGACCGAAGAGATCCCAGACATGCCGGGAGATCGCGCAAAGCGATGGGTTTGGTTTGTGCATGTCGCAGTGGAAAGGTTGGTGAAACGTAGCTCCTTGGTTCATTGACCTCTCGCTAACTCGCGTGGAACAGGTTTAACCAATGGGTGCAGGTGCTCTACCCACAAGATGAGCACCAGCCCTTCGAAGATATTCTACCTCCCTTGGACGTCCTGATGGTAGGTAGGACGTATATTCTTCGTCACTTGCTCTGATATACCTGTGTCAAGGTCTGGCACTCCTACATGCTGAACCCGAGGTGGTATATGGAAGACTTACATCGGCTACCGCCACTTGCTCTTCTTCAGAGTTTCGGTCAACGCTTCGCTGATAATCTTGTGAGCATCACTTTCGCTCTATCTCTTGATCCATCTGTTTACCCAGAGATAGGATCGCCTACCCGAGATCCTCTCTTCACCTCTGAGCCAGGCGCGAGTTGCGCATTTCCAAACACGTCTCCAGATGTCCTTCGACCCCCTGGAGTCCTCCTCTCTTTTCAGCAAGAAAACAATCATGTGTCCAAGATGTCAAACAGTTCTTCACGTCCGTGAGTCGGCCACTTGCAGAAGCCTTATTCTGGCCTCATCCATTCCCCAGCTTGTATGGAATGGAGTGCATTCAAGCAAGGCAGAGGGTACTTTCAACATGACTTTCTCTATCGTTGCACCCATCGTGGCTGTGGGCTCGAGATCACCAAAGACACATTGCGCGCTCGAAAGTTGGCCGAAAATCTTGCTCGAGCCCCTGGGTCGCCTCAGTCGTTCCTCCCGTACGTACCTCCTTCCCGCTTCATAGCGCCTGTTGGCTGAAACGTTGCTTCAGAGGGACGTTTTTCGCCAGCTCCTCCTTTTCTTCGACTACCCAACTACCAGTGTCGGATGAGAAGGCAAGCAACGCCATCAAGGGGAAGTTTGCGCATGTAAAAATGGCCCGAGAGAAGTCCGACCAAAGCAATGCCCCTGGCAGGGTAGACGAGCTGTTTTTCAAGTCCATCCTAGTGGACGCTGAGTATTCAATTGCGAAAATGAGAGGAACAATTAAGGTGCACAAGCTGTATGTTTTCTACTGTATCCCTTCCTCCTCAGTTCTTATGAAGTTGCCGCAGCCTTGGTCGAGTCATGAGCGCGCATTTGGAACCGATGATATATTCAGTTGACCTTGCCGGAGCTGTGGGTACTCCTTCGCTGATCTTCGGCGGGTTTGCTTATACTGCAACTAGGTTATTCGGCAAGGAAGTTTCGTGCAGAAGATGCACGATTTCGAGTGGACGAAGCCAAACTTCTTTGCTGCTCCAGAGGACGAGGCGGCTCTGCAGCATGCTTTAGCACGCTATCATGCGTACGGGTCGAACACCTATGATACTGACAGCCTCTGACCGCAAACCACTATTCCAGGTTCCTAGATCTCCTCGCCTCCTCGCCGGCAAATTTCTTTGTGCCAACACTCGATATTGATCTTGTCTGGCATACCCATCAACTGTGTGCTGCAACGTATATGAGAGATTGCCGGTCGTATATTGGGCGATTCATCGACCAGTAAGTAATCTGTTGGGGTCCCCAAGGCCTTTCGCTCATTCGAATTCGTTGCATCTAGCGACGACAAAGTAGATAACCTCAAGCTCTCCAACGCATTCGATATAACTTGCAGAGCGTGGAAAGACCGCTTCGGAGTTCCATACACCTATTGCGGATGTCCCCTGCCGGGCGATACAATCGGGCAACGCCTCAAATCTCGCTTGCATCTATCCGTGTCGTCATCCAAGGCACTACCACCGTCGGAGCTCTCGCCACCACCAGACCGCCCGGACCTCCTCTTTGCCACTCACGCTAGTGAGCATAATGGAGTCATGTTCCAGCCGCGAAACCCTCGCGCACATACAGATATGCATCGGCGGTGGACGAAGCACCAGGAAAAGATGAAGAAGAGGGCCGCCAAGCAGGAGAACAAGGTGGATTCGGATAAGGACGACTCGAAATTCAAAGGGTGTCACGGCTATCAACGACATACAACTGCGTTTCTTTATCCTGTTCCCATGGTTTATTCGACTCCGGTCGCGTGTGTGACAGGAAGTGATGCTGGGACAACGCTTTCACATGCTGGAGCGTGTGGTAATGTGAGTGCATATTTTTTTGCGGAATCTTTGGTCGGGCTTTCAGACCCTGAATCGATCATCATCTAGGCCAATGGCCACTGCGGTGGAGGAGGATGCAGCGCTGGAGGGTGCGGAGGGAGCGGCTGTGGGGGTGGAAGTGGTGGAGGAGATGGGGGAGGTGGTGGTGATGGAGGAGGCGGCGGAGGAGATGGGGGTGGAGGAGGAGGATGTGGTGGTGGGGAGTAAATCTCGGTCGCCAGGTGCGATGACGACCCAACATCGTGGGTGTAAGAAAGATAAACATTGTCTTGGCTTTGTCTGGTGAGGGTGTCTAACCATTTTCACTTTCCTAACATGGGTTCTTCCTCCTCACGTATTGAATTGAGCTGACAGCCCGAGAACCTGACTCCTGCCAAATAAGCATGTAGCTGCATTCATGAAGTCTTTCCAGTTATCAATGAAGACGGAAAGCTGCGGAACTAGGTTGTGCGTGTATGCGCTTCACGCAAGGCCACACAGAGAACCGGCGATAGACTGCGATCCGATGCTTCCTTCTTTTCCCTATCTTTGATCATGCATCATGACCCTCTCATTGGTCAACCTCAAACGTTTCTGCGGCAGCTATATACGGATGGGCGACGAATTTCACGGCCTTCCCAATTCCCATTTGGTGGCATGCGTGTGAGAAGTGCCGTTAGCAACGGTGAGCGTTGCATACAAACAGTAATGAGTTTGTTACGAGAGAATCTCGCGCGAGAAATGCCCTCGACATCGCGTCCCTGCTCAGACCCTCTCAGACCCTTCTAGGTACCTCTTTGGTTGCATAATGTGGCCCCTTTCGGCCGCCTGATTGCTCTGTTCCTTGTCCTGCACAACTTGCTCTGCACTCTGACTCTGTCTATTCTCGAGAAGCGCACATCCGTGTAATCTGCGTTAAGGTGGGCGTGCATGCAGGCGGCAGTCACTTTCCCAATCGGCTCGCAGAACCTGCCCTCAGAATTCTTTGTGCGAAACGCCTTTTCCTGTACGTTAGCCATCTAGGTTTGCTCACCAGGTGTGTCCATTAACCTTTGCGTTTTTACAGTGGCTGCCTTTGTAATCGTACTTTGCGAGTACTTTGGAAATTTGAGTGATGAAGTCAAGTTGATTTGGAGGTAAGAACATCAGCATCTTGAAAGGGCTACTTGTTGCTAATCGCCGCATCACAGGGGCCCAAAGAACTTGGTCAAGGGGCTGTATTTGACGGCACGTTATAGCGTCCTCACTGGTTCGATGTATGTGTCATTTCGTCGAGGGCCCACGGCTCGACATAGACCCTGTTAGCTAATCCCCATTGCATAGCGTCAATATGGTGTACCTTTTCCATGGCCCGCTACATGATTATCCAAACGACATCGCAGACTGCCGGCGCTGGTTCGCGCTATTTGCATCGCTCGCCTGTATCCCAATGTTCTCGATCGACGCGCTCTCCATGATTCGGAGTAAGTCTCAGTGCCCATTCCTGCGATCCAATTTACGCCACCTAATAAAGCTCGATAGTATACGTGCTACATCAGCGCTCCTTCAAGATTGGTGCATTCGCCGCTTCCCCTCATTTTTGCTGAAGCCATTCTAGTCACCGTTTCGACCTCCCTGTCTATGAAAACCGTCGATTTCAGTCCAACCTGTGATGCTCTTGACACGAAGCCTTCAGTTTTATTTTTCGGGTAAAACCAATTCATCTAGATCCCAACCTTTACTTACATAGAAGCGCTGTCCAGGGCATGGGTCGTAATGACCCAGTTGGCACTCATCTGGCTCACTTTCCAGAAGCTCAAGTCTATTTCCGGCAAGCTGCACGCATCGACAGTGTACCTAGTGCTCTACCAAGGGATGTGGTTGTGTTTCTTGCTCATTGGTGCGGAAAAGAGTCTTTGTTGCTGTCCATCGCATGCTAAACAACCTCCTAGTCATCATTATTGGCACTTTGAGCTATGCTGTGACACAAGAGACTTCGAATCCTAATATCGTTTCGATGTGAGTTGCTCAGTATTCCGTAATTTCGCAAAGCGCCTAAAGTGCCCAATAGCTGGCCATCGACGTTCACTTCCACCCTCTTTTGTCGCGTCGTCCTCAGATTACGACGCAGTTCAAGTTTACAGAGAGATATCCTGGGCGAAAAAAACCGAACTCGAGGTGCAGTTCACCAGTTGGTTCAGTTCTCCAAGCGAAGCAACACAAGAGCTCAAGTCTCGGGATGGCACTAGCACACTTCGCCGTCGATTTCGCTTGAGCATCGACTCGGAACACAGAAGTCCCCACCGCGTGTCCAGCAGCCCCAACTCCTCTGATGCATCAGAGTCTCCCCTGCCTGTGTCTGAAGGCCGCAACTCAGAAGCAGGTATATCACTATCGGATGTTGGGCTACAGGGAGCGCTACCAACCATGTCTTCCTTACAGAGTAATTCGATTCAATAACCCAGTCGTAGGCATGGTAGCCTGCTAGTACTCCATTTGATGCCGCAATCGGCTGTTGAATGCCTTCGGTGTGCTCGTGGTCCTGCTTTAAAGCAAGCAGTACTGAGAATGCGGGTGAGTTATTCGAACCAAACAGCTCCTCCTGGCTTCGGGCTTGACGAAGCGGCTGGTGCATTGCATGTACCATACTGTTCGACCTGTTGCCACTGCGTCCAGGCAAACAACCACGACTCAATGTCGCATGCGTCTGGATAATTGGATTTGTACGGCACATACAGGCGGTAATAGACTGCTATCCGATTTGAATCCCGATTTATATATTTGATCCTCATTCTAACTAACCTTCATAGCCTCGGGCCTTTGGGAATATCTCACTTCTTTTTTGCGGTACCGACGAAATTCACGGCATATCAGAAGCTCTCATTCGGTGGCAGGCGTGGGAGAAGTACCGAAGGGGAATAATAGGTTTGTGATACGAGGTGTCACGCGACGAAGATCGCCTAGGCTTTCGTGCAAGCATCGACCTACTCCTTCTTCGGGTGCATCTGGCCCCTTTCGTGCATGTGAACGCTCTGTTGGCCTCTTGCTTTTGCTCTCTGACTGATCTCGCGAAGCGAACCCCCGGCGTAGTTTGGCTAGGGGTGGCCTTGAATGGAGGCGTCAATTACTTTGCAGACTGGTTCGAAGAACGTGTCACCAGAATTCTTCGTGCGCAACGCGTTTTCTTGTAAGTCCTCCACGGTTTCGTGGCCTACATGCTTCAACGCTCCCCTTTTTAGTGGCTGCCTTTGTATGCGTGCTCTGCGAGTATATTGAAAATTTAGATGAGGAGGTCAAGCTTATCTGGAAGTACGTCCATGGACTTCCTGAAAAGGCTTCAATTCATCGCTTAACGCTCGCCAACAGAGGTCCGATGAACTGGGTAAAGGGACTTTATCTTACGACGCGCTATAGCGTCCTCGTTTCTTTTCTGTATGTGCCATGGGTTACCCCGTTGTTCCACACAAATCCTGGCAGCTAATTGGTGTGGCGGTAGCGTGAATACTGGGTTGCTTTTGTTTGGGCGGATGCGACTTTATCCAAACGACATCGCCGATTGTCGGCGTTGGTTCTCTCTATCTGAAACGGTCGCCTGCGTCCCAATGTTCGCGATCGATGCACTGTCCATGATTCGCAGTGAGTCGTACTCGGTGTTCTATGCATCCATGCGACCTTACTGAAAAAAAATCTATAGTCTATGTACTATATCAACGCAGCTTTCGAATCGGCGCCTTCGTTGCTTCCCTTATTTTTGCCGAAGCGATCCTGGTTACCACATCCACCTCCACGGCAATGAAAACCCTTGGATTTACTCCAGATTGTCAAGCTACCGATGTCCCGCTCCAAGTTCTGTTCTTCGGGTAAAGTTGATCCGTTCAGGCCTCAACCTTGGCTGACATACCAGCGCTGTTTAGAGCATGGGTCGTAATGACCCAGATGGCACTCATTTGGTTTACATTTCACAAGCTCAAGTCTATTGCCGGGGAGCTACACGCATCCACGGTGTATCTGGTCCTTTACCAGGGAATGTGGCTATGTTTCTTTGTTGTTGGTACGCAGGTAGTAGGCACCGTCATTGGAAGTTCACTCAACACCCTTGCAGTGCTCATATTTCTTACCATGCTTTGTTCCGCAATTATGGGCACTGGGAACCCCCAACATCATTTCAATGTGAGCCAAGCTGTCACTCCGTTGCTGAGCATGACTAAAGGGTCCCCCAGCTGGCCATCCGCACTCTCCTCAAGCATCCTCTGTCGCGTCATCCTAAGCCTGCGACGCGGTTCAAGACATCAGCACGATATCCTTGGCGAAAAAAACCGAACTGCAGGCACAATTCACGAGTTGGTTCAGCTCTCCCAGCGAAGGAGCACAGGACAGCTCCTGGAATGGGGCCAGGACACTCCGCCGTCGCATCCCCTTTACATTGCGTGCCCCGGACTCAAGGAACAACAGCACCGCCACCCCCCCGACTCGGAGCAGCATGGACTCTGACCCCTCCGATGGGTTTGGGTCCGGGTCCAGGAGAGAATTTTGGAAGCAGGTGTATCGCTATCGGACGTTGGGCTCCAGGAAGCACTGGCAAACATCTCTTCGTTACGACCCAACTCGATTCAATAACCTAGTCTTAGTATCGTGACCTGCTCAATGCTGTGATCCGCCGGGAAGTTACTAATTGTCTTCTATGTGGTGCACCTGAGAATGCGAGGTGCGTCGAACCAAACCGTTCATTGCCCCGTTTTTCGGCTCGACACAGCGGTTGGCGGATTGGATACGACCGCCCAACGCGCAAACCACCAAAACAAACAGAAACTGAAGTCGCGTGCGTCCCCAAAGTAGTGGTTATGCATATGCCATAAGTCTTGCTCACTTCTAAATTTGGCCAATCACTTTGAGAACTCTGGCCGACTGGGAATGTGTTTTATTGTGACGAATCCACGGCATATCGAGGCTCTCGTTTGCTCAGTGGCGGGTGTGTGAGAAGTGGCATTGGCGCCGGTGAGTTCTTCCATGCAAGGTCAAGTCGGCTTTTGTTACGAGAGAGATGGAGATGTGGCGCGATGTAGATTGCCTTCAAAGACTCTCGTGTTCGGTTTCATGATGTGTTCCCTTTCGGGCACCAAGGCACTGTTGGCTGTCACTGTACTCCTTGCTTTTGCTCTTTGACCCGGTCTGCTCTCGAGAAGTAAAACACCCGCGCAGTTTGCTTTAGAGTGGGCTTTGGATGGAGGCTCCGGTCACTTTCCAGATTGGTCTGAGGGACGTGTCACCAGAATTCTTCGTTCGCAATGCGTTTTCTTGTAAGTCCTTCGCAGTTTCGTTACCAAGTGTTTCATCTGTTCTCTTTCTAGTGGCTTCTTTCGTGTACGTACTCTGCGAGTACGTTGCAAATTTGAATGAGGAGGTCAGGCTTATCTGGAAGTACGTCCATTGAATCCCTGAAAAGGCTATAAGTCGTCACTAAACGCTCGCCAACAGAGGCCCAATGAACTGGGTTAAGGGACTCTATTTGGTGACGCGCTATAGCTGCCTTGTTGGTTCTATGTACGTGGCATGGCGTTGTCCCAGTGCTCGACACGGATTCCGGCAGCTAACCGGTCTCATTGCGCTACAGTGTGCATATGGTGTTACTTTTCTGTGGGCCTATGCGGTCTTTTCCAAACGACATTGACGATTGCCGGCGTTATTTCGCTCTGTTTGCATCGCTCGCCTGCGTCCCAATGTTTGCGATCGACGCACTCTCCATGATTCGCAGTGAGCCCTGCTGCGTATTCGACCGCCCCCACGAGACTGAACTGACGAAGGCCTACAGTATATGTACTATATCAACGCAGCTTTCGAGTCGGCGCCTTCGCTGCTTCCCTCATCTTTGCCGAAGCAATTTTGGTCACCACGTCTACCTCCACAGCCATGAAAACCATTGATTTTACTCCAGCATGTCATGCTATTGATATGCCGCGTCACTTTCTGCTCTTTGGGTAAAGTGAATCCATTCAGGCCTCAACCTTGGCTGACATACCAGCGCTGTTTAGAGCATGGGTCGTAATGACCCAGATGGCGCTCATCTGGCTCACATTTCATAAACTCAAGTCTATTTCCGGGAAGCTACACGCATCCACGGTGTATCTGGTCCTTTACCAGGGAATGTGGTTATGTTTCTTTGTTCTTGGTATGCAAGTCCAGATGTTGCCGTTGAAATCTCACCAAACAGTCTTTGTAGCACTCATGTTTCTTACCATCCTCTATTCCGCGGATTACGGGCACTGCAAATACGACCATCGTCTCAATGTAAGTCGAGTTGGTTCTTCATTGCTGAACATGGCTCAACAGTTTCCCCAGCTGGCCTTGCGCACTCTCCTCAAACATTCTTTGTCGCGTCATTCTAAGCCTGCGACGCGGTTCAGGACGTCAGGACGACTTTATTAGCGAAAAAACCGAACTCGAGGCACAATTCACAAGTTGGTTCAGCTCTTCAAACGAAGGATCACAAGATCTCAGGTCCAGGGATGGAGCCAGTACGCTCCGTCGTCGCTTTCCCTCTAGCGTCCATCCGGAGCACAAAAGCGTCCCTCGCCCGCCGACTTGGAGCAGCATGCGCGACTCCTCCCATTGGTCTGGGTCTCCTGTGTCTAACACTGGACGAGAAAACCTGGAGGCGGGTATATCGCTATCGGACGTTGGGCTGGCAAACATCTCTTCATTACAACCAAATTCAGCTTAGTAGCCTGGCTCGCGGCTCAGAGCTCGAGCCTGCTGTGGTATGCCCACCAGGCATCATCGGTCACTTGAAGCGTCGATTGGGGGAGGATTCCATTTATACATGCTATCGATGGATCTCAACTCCGAGTCTACCGCCAGATCACTTTCTTTTTAAACTTTGATCAGTCCGTTTTGGGCCAGCCAGGACTCGTTGTGAACCGAAAGCCACGGCATTTCACATTTCGGTCTGAGTTTGCGCCAGTGGCCGTGGTTAGCGTGCGAGAAATGCCGCTAGCGCCAGTGAGCGCTTTCAAAGATGTACACACCCAGACGTTCAGATAGCCTCGGGTTATCCCAGGACAATTCAACCTGGGCGCAAATCCGGGTTTGACCCCATCACATTCTTGGCTCATCCGTAACATATCTTGTTTAATCACAACCCAGACTCATCCCGACATTTGAGTCGAACTTCAATCAACTATTTTTCGCGTTCTGTTCATTCCTCGTATGCGCTGGGGTTGACACCGTGCATTCCACTTGGCACAGAAGGCCAAGCTATACTCCGATTCCGTCACTGTCTGATTCATCGCGGCCCAAGGTCGGGCAGAGACGGCTTTGTAAGCCATCACGTGACGTGTGGGATGCCAGCGAAGAACTTCAACTTCAAGAATCATTTCTGTCTTTCGCCACAACCAAGGCCATTCAAATATTCACGTCTGACCACTTGTCCCGGACCTCCTGGCTCCTGGCCTCCTGCCGGTGACGCACCCTTCTCAAGGTGATGCCTTCCACCATTCGCAAGGGAAGCTGACACACGACTGGCCTTGGCTTGGTCTCCTGCGACAGGTGACTCGTCCCCCAAGGTACGTCCATTGGCCCGTGCTGACTCGTCGCATTCCAGAACTTATTCCCCCCGAGGGCCGATTGGCTGGCTTCGCATGTGAGTGCATCTTATCCTCGAGGGTGCAAGCACGAACTGATCAAACCAGTGCTTCAGATCCACTCAATGGTTGCGGGCCTCGTCATCTCGAGGACAAGCTCTAACCTCAAGGTTCGTCTCTCGTATCACACTTGTGGGAGGCATTGGACTAATGCTATTACCCACGTTAGGTTTTTGCTGTTAGGACCCGAGGCCTGAGCCCTGATAGATAGATACTGAAGTAGTAGATTGTAGTAGATGTTTTATGTATCCGTACATCTTGTGAATATACACTGTGTTCTGCTATTAACAATTCCATTGCGGGAAGTGAACAAGAGCGAGCGCTGCGTGGATAATTACGGCCGACGTTGGTAGGCTTCCGGCATGACGCAACCAAAGATGAACCAGGACTCATATTTGGGATGCGAAAATCTCAACCCGCCGTCGGATGTGCCAGGGATGAAACTGCACACCTTCAGAAATTCCGAACCCCGATTCAACCTGGGGATCATTCGCGGCTACTCATCCTTGGGTTAACCCCGCTGCCTGCCTGTGTAAGAAACCACCGCGAATCGTTACGAAAGAATGTTATGGAGACGTTCAAGCCCTACCCACACTGTTGTGTAGACACAATACAAAGCCTGGGCACTGCATGATGCGGCCCTTCCCTCCGTTTGAATGTGCTCCCCTCTCCCCAATACACCTTGACTTTGGACTCTGTCGACTCTCGAACAGCAACAGCTTGTGTAACCTGAGTACAGGCTGCAGTTAATTCCCCACTGGTTCGACGAACATGTCAAGTTCAACGCAATTCTTCGGGCGCAACGCGTTCTCCCGTAAGTCATTTGGACTACTCGTCAGCGATGGGTGCCAATATTTTCCTTTTGCAGTGGCTGCTTGTGTATTTGTGCTTTGCGATTATAGCGCAGCTTTAGATGACGAAGTCAATCTTATCTGGAGGTATGAGCATCAGCATCCTGGAAAGGTTGATTTTGGTAAAAATTTCTCAACAGAGGCCCAATGAACTGGGTAAAGGGGATGTATTTGACGGTACGCTACAGCGTCCTCATCACCTCTATGTATGTTCCATGTGCTAGCTCTTCGCTCGACACGAATCCCGTTGGTTGATGCCCATCGTACAGCGCCAACATGGTGTACCTCTTCTGGGGCCCGTTACGGTATCATCCAAACGTCATAAACGACTGCCGGCGTTGGTTCGCTCTGTTTGCATCGCTCCCCTGCATCCCAATCTTTGCAATCGACGGGCTCTCGATGATTCGCAGTAGGTCCTGTGTTTCCGTGCTTCCACCTCTACAGTTGACGAAGGTCCATCATGATAGCGTATGTGCTATATCAACGGAACCTTCGGATCGGTGCATTGGCTGCTTCTCTCATTTTTACCGAAGCTATTCTATTCGTCATTTCTACCTTCAAGGGCAATGGACACTGTTACGTTCACTTCAACATGTGAAGCTATCAATATGTCACATCACGTTCTTGTTTATGGGTAGGCTTTTCTCATCTGAACATAAGTCTTGACTAAGATACACGCACAGCGTCTGGGTCGCAATGACCCAGTTGGCGCTTATCGGGCTCACCCTCCATAAGCTCAAATCTATTTCCGGGAGGTTGGATGCATCCACAGTGCATCTAGTGCTCTACCAAGGCATGGGCTTGTGTTTCTTTGTTGTTGGTATGCATTTTGCGGTTGATGCCGTTGGAACACCACTAACCAGGCACGTAGTCCTCCTGTTTGCCACCCTCCTCCATTCCATTCTAACAGGCACTGCGAATGCAAATGTCGTTGCGATGTGAGTTAGATTGTCACTTCTTCGCTGAGAAGAACTTGAATATCTGCCTAGCTGGCCTACCTCGCTCTCCTCCACCGTCCTTTGCCGTGTCATTCTGAGCTTACGGCGCGATTCGAGTCGGCAGGACGAAACTCTTGACGATAGGACCGACCTCGAGGAGCACTTCACGAGTTGGTTCAGTTCTCCAGGGGAAGGGGTACATGACGTTAGGTCCCGAGATGGAAACAGCGAACTCCGTCGTCGCACCCGCTCAAGCGTCCACTCACACAATAGCGCGTTCCGCCTCTCGAGCATCCGCAACTCGAATTCGCAAAGAGATACATACCTTGGAAGGAAGGATATCATTATCGCACGCTAGGCTTCAGGGAGCACTGGCAACCATCTCTTCGTTGCGACCTACTTCGATTCAATAACCCGATGCGAGGATATTGCAGTATTCCAACACTTTGGCTCGGCCTTGCGTGGCTTCTGGTTCCATCTTGTCTATCCTTCATCAAAATATTGTATGCGTACTCATAATAAGCACCCTTCTACATTAAGCAGCCGAGCCGTAACGACGGGGCGCCAGGAGGGCAACAAATTGGCGTGCCCCTGTTGTAAAGCACAGTTTCCTCAAGCAGTATCAGCCAGGATAGGAGACTGGGTTTAGCACAGTGTCTCGAGAGAAGGTCAGCAGAGGCGCGGTTAAGGTAGTGAGCTATGCTTTCCTCTAGCATTGGCTTTGAGCCGTAAGAATAGCATATTCAATTTCAGGCACTTCTCGAGGGTGTATGGACCACTCAGGCCATGTTTCCGGCTCATGGAAGCATATTAAACCAGAATGGGCTCGGGGACCGTTCATTGGCTCTTTAAATCATATTTGGCCTGTCGTCGGTCCCTGACGATGGCCCTTGAACTTGGAGGGTCCGATCCTGCTTGGGTCTGGGTTTACATAATTCCTATTCGCCAGCGTACAGAGACTTTCTATGCTCTCGGCGAGCCCAGTAGCTTGTCTAAAGCGAACAGGCTCTTACCTGGGTCATCGGCAGCGTCCAGCCAGAGCGAAAAGCCTCTAAGATGCCACACATTTAGGGGTTCAAGTTGGTGGCGGCGGTGGTGGTGCCAGCGGGAGGCGAAGCATTCTGATGCGATCAACGATCGACAAAGCCGGATCCCACATGCCACTCGAAAAGACCGAGCTCACCCGGAACGGAATATCGAATTCCCTTGTTGTCCGTCAGCTTTTGGACCCCCTGCTCTGCAGAGTTCTGGTCATTCCAGATCGCCTGATACTGGGGACACCAGCTAGCTTCCATGCCACTCATACGGGGCAATTTTGCGTCTGTCTGCAACCCACGGTAGTCGAACGCTTCTGACATAAAGCTTCTATCAGTTCGCACTGAACCATCCGGGTGTCATGCTTCAGAGCTCCACCAGGCCGGATGTTCGCATGGAAATCGGGGCCAATTGGCAACGCATCTTCTGATTCTCATCTTTGGGCAAATGAAACGTAATTCCGTCAAGTTTTACTGATGTGCAACAAGACATATAAGGATGGATCGAACAAGGCACTCCTCAACAGACCGTTTTCTCTTTCCCCCTTCTCTGAGTCTGCTGTTTCTGCTGCCTGCTCCCCACTCCGACTATCAGTCGTCCACTCTTTCTACAAACTAGTCCAGCCTCGACGGCATAGCTCTTAGCCCCTACAATGGTCGCCACCCAAAGTATCATCCTCGCTGTATTCTGCGCTGTCGCCCAGCTCAGCTCAGCCGGTACCATCCCCGTCGCACGCGACCATGCCGATCTGACTCTTCGTACCAATGCCGCTCGCATGGCGGCCGGTCTGAACCCCTTCACCCCTCGTGCTCTCGAACGTACGTGAAGCCTCTGCCAATTCTGTACCACATTGGTGATTAACAGACAAATGTTATTGTAGGTCGCACTTTCGGCCACCATCACCCTCCGTCTCCCCCTTCTCCTCCCGCCCCACCTGCGCCTTCCCCCCGTCCCCCTACGCCTCCTAAGCCGTACGTACTCGATTCAGTCTACATGCATGTGCCCCCTGACGCTCACGGTTGACCCCTTTTGTTCAGCCCTGTGAAGCGTGATGGCAAGCTCAAGTGCAAGAAGGGAGGTGTTGTTATTGGTTGGGTCGGGTAGGGACTTCTCAGGCAGAGACAGGAACAAGAAAGGGTAGGCAAGAGCAACAAACATCCAGGACGAAATTTCCCGCTGACAAGCATTCCAGATTCGGTCTTTGCAACTCCCGCGACAGCGCTCTTTCTATCAACTTTGACGACGCTGATGACGATCTGAACATCAGACTTCCTGTACGCATTTCCTACATCTACAGTACTCTGTTCAGACTCTGACTTGTCTGTGAAGAACCATAATGACTTCCCCTTCCTCGGCTGGGTCGGAAACAACCTGAACTCTGAGTAAGTCACGCTTCTTCCATCCGCCGTTTGCCCCATTTCTAATACACCAGCGTTTAGCAACTCTTGCGTCTTGACCAAAACTCAAGAATGTACGTTGCCTGCGCACCACGGTCAACCGCTCTTTCTGACGTCGTCGTAGCTCCCAACCGCGATGCTCCATCCAACGTTGGCAACGCCTTCTCTTCGTGGGCTGCCAACTCTGAGTCCAATCTCTGGCGCAAGAATAACAACCGCTTCTCATGTACGCTGCTCCTCTCGTCCCCTTTTCCTTCCATCTAACTAAACTGTTTCCTCCTGCAACAGTCAACTGGGTCAACAGTGGTGGAGGTAAGCCTTGATAGCCCCTGTCGTTATTTCCAGTCATAAACTAATACCGTGATGTAGCCCGCACTGAGAGCAAGACCTTCTACAACCCCGACGACGATCTCTTCCATCTTGTCACCGATGTTGGGACGATTCCAGCGCAGGTGCCCCCGTGCTTTCGAAGTCGTACGTTGACTCTGCTTTCCCTCTTGGGATCCATCTCATCGCATTTGCAATAGGAACTCGAGTTGGACAACTAAGTCTTCCTTTGATCATCGACTGCCCTGCTTCCTCTCTTTTACGATTCGGAATATGTCGGACGGATGAGTGATGTTCTCGTGGACCATTTGCTGTCCTTACGAACTCTGTTTTACCTGGTTCTGCTCGCTTCATCAACTTTTGCTGAGTGTAGCACTTCCTTGGACTTTGCCTCACATCTCGTTGACCCTTACACTTACTTACCTACCCTCCCACCTACTCGAGCACCCCACTTTGGACTTTCACGGCGCTCATATACCTGTACCTTTTTCTGCTTACTGTTGCTATTGGGCTGCAGGGTGGTATCGATTGCTGTATAACTCGTACTACAATCTAGGACGTCGTCCGCTATACGAATCTGCACCGCCCAGTCTTGACAACTGCTCCTCGAACTACGCTGCTACGGGTATTTTCACCAGAAATCGGGTTAGACGGTGTCCTAGTAAGCCTTCTCGTTATTTCGCCATAAAAATAGCTCTGAGTGGATCAATTTACGTTCGAACGGAACGATGGGTGGGGGAGAGTGGGGGCGCCATGGCGTGATGGGCAGATGCATGAACCCTGAATGAACCCAGAAGACGTTTTTCAAGTGGATGAAAGGCTTGTTGAACAAAGGACCCTTGATGCGCCTATCCGCTTCCAAACGTCAAGCTTGACCCCGGGGCCCGTGGACTTCTAAGATGAGCAGCTTTCGATGAATGTTACGGCCCAGGAGGGGCGGAGCGCGGAACGAAGGAACTGGCCACCATCATCCCTACGTGATACTCTACAGTATAGGAACTATACAACCGAGTCTATTTGCTCCCAGACGAGACAGAGACCGTGCATCACGCGCATGCCCCAAAGTATGATAGCTTATCTACAGGAAGGAATGGAAGTTACGCCAGCCGTACCTCGAAGGCTGCTCACGGATTGGCTTCGACTCCCCACTTTCGTCCTCCTCGGTTAGCGGCTCGAGATACTGAGGTGGTTGGCAAAGCCAAGGAGAAACCACCCTTCGCCTCCTCGGGTGCCTCTTCCTAGCGGAATTCTTCGACGGTGTGTGGGTGTTCCACATCGGAAAATCTTCTGCTACATTCCGTCATAGTCAGGCACGCTACGCCTCTAGTGAGAACGTTTTAGAACATACCATCATCTTCTCCTAGCCGTCCGAATGGCTTTATACCGACGAGATATTCCACGAATGCGCGAACAGTCTTCGCCGAGAAGTCGGATTGCAGAAGGATGCGATTGTTGATGGGAAGCCTCTCGTTGAGCGATGTGACGACCTCGATGAGATTGGACATGGACATTTGGAGCAGCTCTTCGTGGTCACGGAATGGGAAATAGGAGAGGGTGCTGATCACGACGGCATCGAACGAGCTATCCACTTGTTGAATTGCGAGGCAAGCATCATAGCGAGGATGTGGGATCTCTTTTGAAAAAGAGGAAGTCGTATGAGCGGATTCAGCCCTCAACGCGGTCGTCAGGAGATGGGCAGGACGCGGTTTACGAAGTCTATTTCTCCTGCGGGGTGGTGGGGGGAGGCTGCAAAATAAATCCTGCTGGATATCTGCTACTATTCGATCCGCCAAATCGAAGGCTGAAATAACTGGAAGACTCACGTAGTTTTTTCTGCCATAGTGCGACCAGTCGATGGTGATAGGGATGCAGCTACAAAGTTTCGAAATAACTCCCTCTTTGACTGGTTGACTGACTCGGAGCGTCATGAGGATTTCCTGTAGCAGGTAGGCTCAAGTGTTGTATGAGGAGGATGAAAACTGGGTGGCTGGTGGCCAGACACTTGATAATTGGGTTTCAGCCTATGACTCAGACTTCGATGCAGCCAAACGGGGCTCAAGCCTGCATCTGACGACCCAAAGCGTACTTGGGCGAGAGACTTCGAATCCCTAGACCACCAACCAAAAAGTAAGTCCTACCTTGATGCATTCCTCGTTATCCCTTTGATTCATCTACCCAGTTGAGAGAGGAAATAAGCGCCCAAAAGATCTGAGATCAGCACATGCCACGAGCCACGAGGCACGTCCATCAAATGATGGATTTTGCGCGTCACCGTTTCTGTCTTCTGCCTACTGCCAACCAAGAAATCCAGCCCCAGCCATGTTGACACTCGTTCCATTCATATCCAGATTCTCGTTCTGGACGCAGAGCATTATTATGGTGCTCCTATTCGCCCTGAGCTGCTACCACAGGATCTCCAGGATTGCCATTGCCACCGTCATAACCGCTTGCGTTGGTTGGCAAGTTCTCCATACCCACTGTAACTGGGCAGTCCACATCTTCAAAAGCCGTTGCTTGGTTCGGCTTTTACCTGCACTTCTTCTATGTTGCATGCAGTCTGGTTTTCACACCGGCACGCTCTGGGTCTTTGATGAAGGGATCCCCCAATTTTTTCGCTGGGGTGGAGAAGGCTCGGAGTGAAACTGGGAATTAACATGGCATAGGTTTGTAGCGTGATTTATGCTTCGTGCTCGTGGCCTCACTGACATTCATTTTTGCAGCTGAAACCACTGCAACCATGAAAACAATGGAAGAAGGTCGAGTTGCTTCCAGCCAATCTTGCCAGACCGACGCGTCGCTGTCATGGTGTAGGCTCAGCTCCAGGCCATCCTGCGGCCTGGCCTTCTGCTGAGAAGATCTTCGAAGCAAGGAGTACGCCAGCGACCAGCGTAATGCATGGAGGGGGGATGTTTTTAGGGTCATCGGATTGTCCAGAAGCGGCAACCTGACCAACGCAGAGTCTTATATGGCCCTTGTACTTTCATATTGACAGGGCAAATGGAAATTTGACGCGCCAGCATCGCTGCACGAGGGTCGTTTGGGCTGCTGTTCTGTAGTACCAACGCAAACCCTTGCTCAAGGGAGGACAGGATAGGTACAGCGGGCAACCTCTACTACGACTATCCGAAAGAGTCCATGGTATCCTCTCGTTTTGCAATGCAGGACTGAATGACCCTGTTCAGCAGAACGTGTCATCTCACTGCTCCCTCTAGCGCTCCAAGGAGCATTGTTCCAACCCAGCTTTGCTGTAGCAAACCATGCTGCCTAGTAGGGTTCGTCGCCAACCCTCATACTAGCCAATCGACCAGTTACTTCCCTTTTCCATCAGAGCAGCCCGGGTAAGGGTTGCTTGCCTGGTCGGGCTCATGGACTCGCTAACTTGAGGCATCAAGAGTAGGCGTTGCACGATAGTGACATGGCCATTCTTCGACGCCATATCGATTGCGCATCGTCCATCCCTATCGCATAATGTTGCGGCAACCCCCGGAAATCCAAGTAGCAGCTCCACCACTCGACCTCGCCCTTGTGCAGAGGCGAGCATCAAAGCGGTCAATGTGTATCGGTCAGTCAGGTTGATTTGAATATCTGGGTGGCAAAGCAACCCCCTGACGACTTCAACACAGCCCTTGTAGCAAGCCCACATGAGAGCTGTTCTCCCCTCCTTGTCGACCTCATTCACTGCTATCGTTGGACTTTGAAGGAGCAGCGAGGGCGATTTGGCGTAGCCTTCCGCGAAGATGGTGGCAGAGTGCTCGGAGCAAGGGCGAGATCTGAGTGCTTGTGGCGTGAGGCAAGCATGAGAGCAGTCTGCCATCTTCGGTCCTTTCGATTCACGTCCAATCCTGGAACCTTCATGAGCTCCTGGACATGGTCGCAAACCGAAGATGCAGGCCCACATCAGAGGCGGTACGTTCCATTCCTCTCTGCGGTGTTGACATGACAATTTGGCTCCGCCAGCAACAGCGCAAAGCAGTATCCTGGCGTGTCCCTGGTACACCGCCCACAACAAGGCCGTTCTCCCATCCTCATCGGCGGCATTGGTATCAACGTCATGCCATTGCAAGAGTTCTGTCACCACCTCCTCCCGACCTTCCTTGGCTGCGTAGATCAGAGCAGTGCGACCATCCCTTGACGCCAGATTGACGTCGGCATTGTGGCCTCTCCAGGAGAACTTCAACGACTGCGTTGTGGCCCTTTTCGCGGCAGCCATCAAGGGCGATTCACCGAAACGGTCGCACACATTCACGTCAATGTTTCGTGCCCGAAGGAGCTCCTCAACCGCGTGGGTATGAGATTCGAAGGCAGCAAGGGCTATGGCTGTTCTTCCGTCGGGGTCCGCTGCATTGACTTGGATCTCGGGGAGCTTGAGCAGCTTCCGGACTCCTCGTCTGTGCCAGCCCACGAGGCGATCATCAAAGGCGTTCGACTAAGCCCCTCGGATGAGGAATTGTATATCGTTGAGTGACTATGCTTCAAGGGGGAAGAGATGGAGGAAGTCGTAGCGTGCGGCGAATTGAATTGGGTTTAGGTGTTGCACAACGTCTGTACCACTCGTCCGGGTAGGATTGACAGCGTGGAATGAAGGCTTTGAGGAGCTTGTTGTGGGGCGAAAGGTATCGCATTGGTGAGCATGGAAGGCCCAGTTGTGATAGGCATAGTCGAGGCAGTGGATGTTTCTTCAAAGAGAGTTCGAGCTCGCCAGCAGTTGCACTTTGCTGGTGAGGAGGTTACAAGCATTGAGGGCGTGCATACAGATCGATGTGAATCATAGACTGTGGATGAGGGAGGTGCTTGCGACATAAGAGTTGAAGAGCATCTCTTGCGGTATAATCTGCGATTGTCAATGAGAAACGGTTGGGCCAGGGTGACGACAACACATACGGATAAGGCGAACGAGCCGTCCTGTGTCCTCCACAGTGACAAGGCCGCAGCAGACAGAGGCAATGATTATCCTCTGAAACAACCTTGTCTGGGTCAAACTTGAACCCGTTGGACGCCATTGCCAAGGCATATTGAAGCTCTTCCACTTTCAGAGAACGCCTGGAATAGATAAGCCACGACAGAATCTGCATGGCTAGCGTAACGTGGGGAGCGTGCTGGGCCTCTATCCTTTGATAGTCGATCCATACATCCCGTCGATCTGCGAAGGGGAGTTGGCGATTGCATCCCGGATGGCACCAATTGTCAGGGCATTGCTGAAGTGCTGGCCACTTGGAGAGCAGCGTAGAGAAACCTAGCATCGAAGTACATAGGTTAATCGGCATTACAAAGAGGCGGATACGGATGAAGGGCACTTACATCCCTTTGGATTTGGACTCGACTTTAGCGATTACTTCTCTTTGAGAGAGGGTGTTTCATCATCGCTTCTAAGGCAGGGGTCCCATCGAGCTTCTCGTCGATAAGTCTCTCGATGTCTTCTTTGGTAGCCGCAACCACGAACTGTTCCACGTTGGGAAACAGCGACTCGATCCGCTCCAAAGGTCTCGAAGTCAGGAACAGCTTGACATTGCACGATGGTAGTGCCTTGAGAATACCCAGACGCACAGAGCGATGGGCTTCGTCCAGCCCATCGATTGCAAAGAAGATGGTGCGGAACTGTTTTGAAATGCTAACCAGTACGAAGACGAGTTCGTCCTGAGTCGGCTGTGTCTTTTCGAGGCGTGTCGGTCGTAGATGGGAGCATCCAGAGGTTGTAGATGGGGATGTCGCTCGAGCGCCTGCCTAACCAACGCCGCCAGGATATCTCGACTGAAAGGGTTTCTGAGTAACGGAGGAAGGCGAATCCTACGTGCATGTCGCCACAAGGAGATGCATTTGCCTTGTCTTGGAGGAATTCAATCACCGCGGATCTGGGAAAGATGTCAGTAATGGGAGCCCACTGGGATGGGGGTACAACATACGCTAAAACGGTCTTGCCAGCACCCGCTTGTTTATGGCCATGGGACGTTACATGGTCAGATCGATGTCATGGGGGAAACCAGGAAACTCACGCATTCCAGAACCAGAAGCACTTCAATCTTTCCTTCAAGACATCTCTGAAAGGTTGTACTCCTGAGGAATGAGAGGCCAGTCCCGGGTGCTCGTTTCTTAGATTGTCAAGCAACACCACTCGAAAGTTGATAGAAGAAAGCCAGTCCAAAATCTCGGAGACTTGAGAGCCTGGAATGTACGCGATAAGCTTCATGATGTTAACCAACGTTTTAGATCACGGGCGCTCACCAGACCATGGATCCTGAGGGAATGAAGGAAAGTACTGGATGATGGTGCTGCTAATGCTATCGCGGCCTGCGACAGTTACAGGGCCGACGGTGACTTGTGAGTTCGATACGCCGCGCATGAAACTGGGCGCTTCCGAGGTGCTCGATGTCTCAAGTGAAGACGACCTCGAGCCCTGCCTCTGACCAGCAGCATGAGGCTCCACCGACTGCTCATTGCCAGACACCGTTGGGTTGCTGAGGCTGAGCCCTGCTGAAGCCCTGGATGCGACGTTACCCATGAGGATGGTGCATAGCTATAGGGCAAAGAAGGCATCGCCAATCGTGAGTTAGCCGAGGCAATGAAGGAGCGTGAGACGTGATATCGTGAATGCGGCCTCGAGGGCGAGGACCCACATGCGGCCGACTCGGGGATGTCCTGGGAATGGCACAGCCTGTCGGGCGCTAATCATATCAAGGCAAGTTTCGGCACAGCGTGGCACTGGCAGTATCTGTCTTGAATGGGCGTCTATCCACGTTGCTGAGGCTGAGAGCCTGATTCGAGTCTGCCATCCTTTGCCAAGTACTAACCAAGCCTACACCACTTACAAAGCTACTCGACGCCTTCTTATCGATGGGGCGCTGGTCCCGGCGGGGAACGTGGTTGCCCCGGAAGAGTATTCCATCTGCCTTTTCGCGAGGTACTTAGCTGGGGCTTTTAAGCGACGTCCTTGAGCATTGGTGCTTCCTGTAGGGTAGGTGCACCATGGCATTTGAACTTCCAATTACCTTTCAAGGCCGAGAGGAGAGCTGCCTTTACTTCAGAAATGTATTGATACATGAAGCACAGACTTTGCTCAAGCCCAGAAGAAGCTGACGTTCCGAGCTTCCTCCATTTGGAAACCACGTTCGCTTCTGACCGCCATGTCCGTTCCGAGCGGAGGTCTTGCCCCGTCTTGCACCAGACTACCGATATCCACCAACCCTCCCATGAATCGGAGCACAGTCTATCCCTTGCATTTAGAGCTCGGTCAGACCATCTTACATACATACCTCAGTCTACCCCCAGAGGGCCAGGCAAGGGGTAGAAGGCGGTAGATAAGATAAGATTAATTAGGCATCGAAAACATAACATATGTTACGTCATCCCCACGAGATTTCTAACTCCGAGTGGAGGAAATATAACTTGCCGCCCTCGCCCGAAATCTAGTGCTCGATATCTCTCAATCTCTGACCACCATGTCCAACTCTCTTGACCTCTTGAAGAAAACAGGCACAGTCGTTGTGTCCGATTCTGGTGATTTTGAATGTACGTGCAGAGATCTTATCTCTCATCATAAGGTCAAGGTTGCTGACCACCATCGATGAATAGCTATCGATACCTACAAGCCCCAGGTATGAGCGAACAACAGGTTTTGGTACAATACGTTCTCTGAATGCAACCCAAACGCAGGATGCTACCACCAACCCTTCTCTGATTCTCGCGGCGGCGAACAAACCGCAATACGCGCGCCTCATCGATGCTGCCGTTGAGCATGGCAAGTCAAAAGGTGGTAGCGTCGATGAACAAGCCAACGCCGCCATGGACCGCCTGGTACGTTTTTAATTGTGGACGGCGTTGAGGGAAGATGCTGATCACTGATCAATTTAGCTCGTTGAGTTTGGCAAGGAAATCTTGAAGATCATTCCCGGACGCGTCTCGACTGAGGTTGATGCTCGTCTGTCATTTGATAAGGAGGGTACCAAGGCAAAGGCTAAGGAGCTCATTGCCTTGTACGAGTCCGTCGGTATCAAGAAGGAGCGCATTCTCATCAAGATTGCATCGACGTGGGAGGGCATCCAGGCTGCTCGAGAACTCGAGCGAGATGACGGCATCCACTGTAACCTCACTCTTTTGTTCGGTTTCGGACAGGCTGTCGCCTGCGCCGAGGCTGGCGTTACTCTGATTTCTCCGTTCGTTGGTCGAGTGAGTGTATCGTTTCTATTCTCTCGCTCTCTGCTCATCCTCTCTAGATCCTTGACTGGTACAAGAAGAAGACTGGAAAGA
Organism: Coprinopsis sp. MPI-PUGE-AT-0042; assembly: GCA_020736565.1. Taxonomy (NCBI): domain Eukaryota; kingdom Fungi; phylum Basidiomycota; class Agaricomycetes; order Agaricales; family Psathyrellaceae; genus Coprinopsis; species Coprinopsis sp. MPI-PUGE-AT-0042. The sequence continues at coordinate 225,351 of JAHBOF010000151.1, forward strand.
ACTACGAGGGCGACGAGGACCCCGGTGTCCAGTCCGTCAAGCGCATCTTCAACTACTACAAGCAGCACGGCTACAAGACCATTGTCATGGGCGCGTCATTCCGTAACGTAAGATTTGTGGTGCACGTTGTTTCCACACGTTTAATTGCTCTTGATTAGGTCGGGGAAATCAAGGCCCTTGCCGGTGTCGACTTCCTCACCATCTCGCCTTCTCTCCTTGATGAGCTCAAGAACTCGAGCGATCAGGTCCCTCAGAAGCTCGACTCCAAGTCTGGTGCGTATTTGCTGAGTTCTTGCATGTCCCGCGGTGGCTAAGGTCAACGTTCAGCTGGCGAGGAGCCCATCGCCAAAGTGACCTACATCGACAATGAACCCGAGTTCCGATGGTCGCTCCTCGAAGATTCGATGGCCTTCGACAAGCTTCATGAGGGCATCAAGAAGTTCGCCGAGGACGGCGAGACCCTCAAGGACCTCCTGAGGAAGAAGCTCTCCGCCTAAATGGATACCAAATCCGCGGCACGGATACCCACCTCTGGGCCAACACCTTCCCTATGGTCTGAATCAAGTTGAAGTACAGAAATTTTATCGATGTAACAATAGAGAATGCTATTCGTGTTTTGATTCGTGCCTATGGAATGAAGATGTTATCACACTGTCAAGTTGGGATACCACAAGTTACCGAGTGCCAACGCTGCGCTTTATGCAAGAAGATCTCATAAAACCACATAAAAATTTCGCACTTGACTCGTAGCTAATGCATCATGCCTACATACTTGCTCTTTGAGTTTGTTCATGTGATAACTCGGATCCGGGCTTTAATGTAAACTGGAGGCGATCAGGTTTGGGGATCCAAGGCAGAACAAGGCTTATCTAGAAGGCCAAGCCAGCCACCCCAAGGCTCAGAACTTGTGGTTGAGTCACATCATTGGGCTCGCGACGAGTATCAATGTCGGTATGCATTCCCGATGTCAAATCCCGGCGGAGGCTTTAGTAAAAGAAGACTGGCTAATGGCTGACGACATAGCTAGTTTGGCGTACTTGGATCGTCGGTGCCTTCAGCGTTCCAAACTAACCGGAAGCAGTCCCTCCGGAAATTGAGGCCCAATATGTCTGTCTGAACGGTTCAATTTGCGTATTGAATAACTCGTGCTAGAAGCTGTATTAGGATCGGGTAACATCCACTGCATGGTACGGTTGCTGGGGCATCGCGTTACCTCAACGAAGCTTTTGATGTCATTTTGGCATTCCCCAACGTATTTTCTTTCCTCAGGCAGCTTTCGGGACTTCAGCCAACGGCCACTGACATTGCTGTGTTGAGTTTTACAGCTTTGCCTGACGGCTGTGTCCCCAACGGTTGTCGGTGCCCCTTGACTAACTGCTCTTGACCAGGTTCACTACTCTTTCTCTAGATGCAATATCCACTCCTCCTCTAAAGTGGAACAAGGCCCATATATCGCATACGGGCCTCAGGAGGTTTTGAAAGACCGATATGTGGCTCCCGTACCCCACTGCGTATTTAGGATTGCATCTTCCAAATTTGGTATGCCATCAATTGTTATCCCCGCTAATCGCCCCGCCGATGCATCGCCCTTGCGAGAATCGTCCGTCCTTTGGTCATGAACCAATTCCTCTACTGCACGGAGCGACGAGATGACTCAACATCTTTGCTATTTATGCTAGGATACTGCATTAATTTCTATGCTTTTAGGGCCTAACCGCGTCGCCACCTCTTGTTTTAGCCTCCGCCATCAGATCAAACAGCCCAATGGAGGCCCGAGGCCTGATACCGATATCGAAGTGCGTGCCTAACCACAATAAGAACAAGACCCTTGTAAGCCGTACTAGGACGTAAGCCACATATCCATACCAAAGCAGGACGCGTATCTCCAACACAATCGAGACGGAACGGTGTCAAACCGCTTCTTGATTCCTTCGGTATCCAAGGCAGAGTGGCTGAGGAGAGTCGGAGAGATCTTGATTGAGATGACTGCATCTGACTATTTTCGTGTTTCGACATGCTCAGCTCAAGGGGTAGGTATATATATTGCTCCGCTATCTACCGTGACTCAGAACACTTATATCCCTCATTAGCTGGTTGGAAAACCATTCCACACTCTAACAAAGATGCATCCCGCCTCTAGAATGCGAGGAGGCGCCCTCTGCAGCTACTCTCTACGACGTCCGTGGTCTACGTCGCAGGCTTGGGCACCTAACGTTGGAGGATACGGTGCGTGACTTCACTTCGACTGTGGCAACAGATCTGACGTCTTCGTAGATTTATTCTCAACTACAAGCGTGTTCCATACCGAACGGTCTGGCTTGAAATCAACGAAGTCGAGGCTGCTATGCATCGAATCGGGGCCCCGGCTTCTGGAGTACGCCCGGACGGCAGGTTGATTTATAGCCTTCCTGTTCTGGTCGACCCTGTACATCGCAGCCCTATCTCAAACCCCAATACAATCGCGGAATACCTGGAGTCTCAATACCCCGCCCGCCCCGTATTCCCAGAAGGCTCCCGAGCCGTTCAAAGCCTCTTCGTTCACTACGTCCAGGAGGTTTTCTCAAAGCCTCTCTTGGCCTTAATGGTACCACTTAGTCATCAACACCTCCCAGGCATCCACCCCCTCCACATGGCACCATGCCTTGTCAGGCCCGCAGCAAGAGCTGGCATGGAAGCCGTGAAGGAGCAGTTCGATTTTCTCGCTGCAATCTGGACAAGAATGTGGGAGATCAACGTGGAGATGGTGTTGTCGTTATGGGACGCGACCTCTCTTACGCAGATTTTGCCCTTTGCTCTGTCCTTGTATGGATCGAGAGGGTAGCCGGGCGTGAAACCTGGCGCATGGTTCGGGAGTGGAATGGCGGGAGGTGGCGCAGACTCTGGGAGAGGTGCAGAGAGTGGATGGATGAACAGTGAACGCGAAGTCTTTTCCAATTTATTTATCAGTTCGAAGCAACATTTTTGGCCTCGTGTTGTGTTGTTTTATTTTTCATGAGGATCCCTGGACCTTCTATTATTTCGCAGCTCCTGCCTCTAAACTACTATTATATTCTTATTTCTATCCCCCCGATTCTGCCCCACATATTTACCTTAGTATGTACCTTATAGCATTTAGTAGTGAACGATTTGTGAACTGAGGTCTATGGCCTTATACACGATTCAAATACCAATGCCGAGCATCTTCACTCCGTCAACAGCAGGCTTAAGCTGAGAGAGGTTAATTGTCAAACGCTGATCCTCAAACGTTGTCGGATTAGAGTTTACCAATCAAGCCAACAGCATGTCAAAAATCAATCTACGATGCCAATCGCACATAGCAATTAAGCCTTCAGAGGCGACTTTGGACTGAAGCCTGTGTCAAACGACCATAGTTGCCTCAAAGTCTTTGCAAATAGAAGAATGGAATAGAAGAGAAGTAACTGTATAGCTATTGAGTTTACTTCTCCCCGTTTAATCAGACAAGAAGTTCCATGTCACTGATAGGCGCCCATGTGTCGTTGCCTTTCACGGACAGCGATGGGGACATTCCTAAAATAGCTCAGCCCCTCATGCACTGCTCCAAAATAGCTTCGCTGGTGGGAAGAAAACTGGATACCCGTTTTGTATTGCACCACCACAAAATCGGAGCGACAGTACACTGGCCTCAGCCCGTGTCGGAAATTCCGAGGTCCCCATTCAGGGAAGTGTATATTTCGAAAGTGTCATTTCTAAGTCACTGCACGGGAGAGTAGCTATACCGTATTGCTCCCCATTCCAGTCCGGGCTCTACAGCAGCCCCCAATTCAGATCGTCTTCAATCCAGTTTCTAGATATTCACCTGTCAATAGGTGTGGACGGGAGAAGAAGCGCAATATGACCAGAAAGGCGAGTATGCGGCTTTGAACCCTCGGTGGAATTGATGAGGCGCGCAGGACCAAGATAGGCGCCGTTCGGGCAAGTGTTACCGACTCCCCCGAGACAAAAAGTTCACCCTTGGCTTGGGCAAATGGAAGCAAGGGATGTCGTACTTTAGCTATTGGCGGTTCAACGTCAACTGCTGTAGGGTTACACCAAGACAAATGCACCTATAGAGAGCGCAATATCGTCTGCCTCCGCGTCTGCGTGAGACATTAGTTACCGACGACTGACCGGGGGATTGGAGCAAAGGGCTTGCCGCGATGATGTCGCCAGCTATTCAGTTCAAGCCATGACAGCGCACAGCTGTGCGAGCGGGCTCAGTTTATTTTCTGGCGCTTCACTGGGCAATCCGATAGAGGCTACATTGCAGAATGGCCGCCGATTGACAGGTTGACGAAGCCCAAGCTGACCAGCTGCGCCTTTCAATTTCGCACTGGGGTTCGGAACCTTAGCTGTGAGCTGCGCAGAAGTAATCAGCAATGCAAACCGCTCACCATGAAGTCCCGTCGGATTGCGCTGCCGGCCGGACAGGTGAACGCGTAGCTAGGCACCATCTCACTAATGAAGACCGACGACGGTGAATGGAGACGATCTAAATTGGGATTCAGCGAAGGGGGAGACTGGACAGACGGATTCTCTGCCTCTACATTCTACGAAGCATCCCCTGTCTATAGCAATGAGCTGAGTAATTGCTTCGGGTGGCTTTGGGCTTGCGTCAGCAACAAGGAGCGCTCGTCGAACCAGAATGCCACTCACATCTCGATTCAAAGGGGGTAGAGGTCGCCGTACATCGGTTCTTGCGTTGCTTGAGCACGAACACCACAAAGTCGACGCGCAAGCGGGTGAAGCGGTTCGTAGCCTCCCTTGGCGAGCCATCAGCGACTGGTGAGGAAGCGGTGCACAGCAATAGGTTGCTTACTGCACCGGTCACCAGCTTTGACTGTCGTGGCTCTCGACATTCTTGGGCAAGAGTGGGTCTGTCCTGAGCATCCTTGTATCTCCTTGAAGGCAGTAGATTCAGATACAGATGTCAATAGATACTGAACATGCATCTTGTGTGCGCTGGAGAAATTCACCGTCGGAGAAGAAAGAAAGAAAAGAGCATAGCCGCATAGTTGCGCTGAACAACTTTTCAAACGGGAAAATTTTAATGATATTGCCGTGCCTGACCTGCATAACATTAGATTTGTACCGAGAAGCAAGTAACGAGACGTTTGACAGGGCTCACATCAGGTCGATGAACTCCCAAGGGCGCTTTAACCACCTGGCTGGTGCGGGCCTTGTCCCCTCGACATGGCCGACTCAGCGTGGAGGTCAGAGCTATTCCGCCGGCCCTGACCGTCCATCCTGTGCATGAGTGGCATCCGAACCTCCTCAGCAATTTCGACATCATGTTGAGGTATCACCTCAAACAGAGATCAGTGGACACTGACCACTGCATCTCTGGGCCTGCCTGAGAAGTGCATCTTCTGGAACAAAGATGCAAGAGCATAGCCATTCAGTCCAGAACAACCTTTCAAACACGAGAATGTCAATGATGTGGCTGGTCTGACCTCATAGTGTTAGATCCGCACTCAGCACTCTTAACGAGAGATTGGACAGGGCTCACATTGATTCGACGAGCCTCAAAGGGTGTTCAGACCTGAGTCGCCCAGGCCGTTTGGAACGTAGATGGACATGGCCAACTTTGGGTGTAGCTCAGAACTAGGAGGTCTGATCTATGCCGTTCCGGCACCCCTGGAGCACGTTCCTCACCCAGTCCTGATCATGGTCATAACGCTGTCCGAGAGTGCTCAGAACTCTCGTCGAGGCTGTGATCAAGTTGAAACAGTCAATTGAGGTGCCCAAGCGTGTCTGACGACCGGCGATGCAAAGGATTTCGCTGGTGTCGCTGCCAGTGCAGTGCTACCCTTGGCGCGCGAGCTCAACGCCTGACAGTGAGCTCAAAGCATTGTTCACCAAAAGATCGTAGCGTAGAACTGGATAGATTACGAGCAGGCGACGACGACGATGACGGTTCCGGTCCAAGGAGCGTCGAGGGTGGATTGCGATCAAAATTCAGCCGCCAACACCGCGCCAACCGTCCACGACGTCTGATCTCGACCTCGACCGCGACAACTGTAATATGTCCTCGTCGTCGCCGTTGCTTTCGCCACGAATCCCCTCGTCGTCGGCGAATACGATACCCGTGGCGGGCAAATCGATTCTAAAGAAGCCACCACCACAAGCGCCGTCGCTGTTCTCGCGTATCAGCAAATTCCTGCCAACGCAGAATGCAGCCCAGCAGCAGGCCCCCGAGGATGAAGCCAAACCGCTTAAAAGGGCTCATTTCATCCTTCCAGAGATAGCGATAGTCTATCCAATCTCGTCTGTGAACCCGCCGTCGACGCCGACGCTCAAAGAGGAGAAGCGAGCGATCGAGGAGCGGGAGCTTGAACGGCGCCGACGGGTCTTGCGAGGGACGCCTGACAGCGACACCGAGGAGTGGTGGCCGATGGACAAGGTCGAATCCTTCTATCGCGAGTGCTGTGCTGGCTGTGACGAGCATCCGGATCCTGCGATTACCGCTGCGCTCAAGGTACGTACGTCGGCCGGCTGCGCGGGTGACCTGTGGGCTGAACGGTTGACAGCATGCTGCGAATAGCAGCCCGAGGACAGTCGACTTTTCGGGGGTGCAGTTGACGATGACCAAGGCCTTGATTCTGTCGGACATATTCTCGATTGAATGGGGGCTGCGCAAGGTCGTCTTCCGGGAATGTGATTTGGATGAGCATGTAAGTCGGTTATCATTAAAGAATTGTCGTTGCTAATGACCGAAATATAGACCTGAAGCTGATATTACACTCTGTTCTGATTCCTGGGACACTCTCGTTCCTATCTGTGGCGTCTAACAGGCGTCTGAAGACACCGGCATTCAGGCTATTAGGGGCATATCTCAAGAAGGTTCGTTGCGTGCAAGTGGCCTGGTAAACGCCGTCTGATAGCTTTTGACCAGGCAAATAGTCTTCAGTTCCTCGATGTTTCTCAGAACGCTCTGGACAAGAAGGCTGTCGAATACATCGTCGCTGCACTTGCCACTGCACCAGAGGCTGGGCTGGTTTCGTTGCGAATGGATGACTGCCTGCTACGGCCAGCAGGTCTGGAAACACTGTGTCGTGCAGTACGGACATCTTCCTTGAAGAACATCTCACTGAGACATAATCGAATATCAGCCTCGGGAGGCGTCGCACTGGCACTTATGATCAGGGACTATCCAGATGTGGTCCCCACCTCTATCCCCAGTATCGTCCATGGCAACCACCCCCATATCGTCCAGCGTCATCACCAGCTTCTTCAGTGTCAAATCTTCCTCTACCATCGCCGATGACTCCTGTACAGGCGAGCCCGATTCCTAGGGCTGGTCCTCTCCCACCGCCCCCCAAACACCCCATCTCACAGGGCCTCCAGACGACCTATACACCCTATGTTCCTCGCTCGCGACGCGGTCGTGCTCCACCAACCACTGCCACACATCCACTCTCACCAGCGGGTGAACACATCCCAATCATCACGTCGTCAACACAAGGAGGGGTTACCACCGGCATGCTGTGCCCCAGTCCATTAACGGCTCGCCACCCAGATGGCACTCTACGACACGATGCAGGGCCCAGCGCAGCTTTGCTTGACAAAGTTCGTGCATTGGACTCGTTGCCACGTCTAGGTGCATTGCGTACCCTAGACCTCAAAGGCAACGATCTTCGAGTGAGTTGAGATCGCATCCAAACACCGTTGATGGCTGATCTTATGGCTGTAGAACGGAATCACCTATTTGGCTCAAGTCCTCAAGCGGAACCGCACGTTGAAACTGTTGAATCTGAGCGAGAACAAGCTGGATGTACAGTGCTTGGTGACGATTGCCGAAGCCCTTGTGAGTTATTGAATGACACGTAGCTGCGATGTCAACTCAGTTCTTACTTTCGCCAACAGAAATACAACTCTTGTCTCGAGACGCTAGATCTAAACAAGAATCCCTGCTGTGGTCCCAACCTCGATGGTGTAAGTCCCTGGCTTGGCCGGATTGGAAAGCTGGATTGACTGTTATGTCAAGATCCAATCACTTCGAACGGCGTTCACGCTAAACAGCGCCTTGAAACGACTGTTCCTTTCATCGACTGGGATGACCTCGGCTGGGGCAATTGCTTTGGCAGAGTTCCTCCCCGAGTCGACATCGCTGCTTCATTTGGACCTTACAAATAACAATCTGGACATTGCTGGTGTGATGGCCCTAGCTCGGGGTTGAGGGCGAATCATACCATGCGATGCTTGGATCTGAATATACCCCCTGGAAATGAAGAGTTTGCGAGGTACGTATCGTCATTCATGCTTTTCGCATACGAGCTGTTGGCTGATTCGATGATTACCCCAGGATGTGCAGGGATATCTTGAACTCGTGTATCAGGAATAGCGGAAGCAGAGCGCAGTAGTAACAAAGCTGCGAATGGCGAGTCTGCACCGAGCGGACGAGGTGGTGGCAAAGGGGTATGGAATATGATTGAGGACAGTGAGCTTGCTCGGTCCATCAGGTTGGACGAGGAGAAAAAAGTAATGTTATCTGGTTTTGAAGTGTTCTGCTTGCTTACCTTTTCCTCAGAGCGAGAACGACGTCCTCGTGCGGGCCCATTCATGCGTAACAGCCCTCACTCAGATTGCGACCAGCCAAGCGGCACAGCCCCTGATGGTGAAGCCACTGCGGACATCGTTGCCAGGAGTCAAGCCATTGTCGGGGAGCTTGCCATAGCTATCCAGGCTACGGATGATCCTGTCTTGCTAGAAGAGCAACTGAAGTCAACGACCAACTGCTTGGGCTGTTGAAGAAGGTTCCGGCAGGCACGAGGCCTCAGCTTCACGCTGCAAGGTCTGGGCTTGCACTTGAATGGGTCATCGACCTCGTCCCTCAACTCGCAGCAAGAGTCGACGCACAGTATCAATGGTCATATAAACGGCGAGCCAGTTGCGTCCTCCGAGGAGAGCAGCCTGCTTGGGGGCGACGAGGACGACGAGGAAGAAGTCACTACACCCCGAATCGACAAAGGGAAGCGCAAGGCAGATCCGGTACCCATCGAACACGAGAAGATATTGAGCCCTACGATTATGAGTCCCACGTTCCTCATTACGGAAGAAGATGACGAGCAGGGCGAACACGTCGATTACTTCCCCTCGGAAGGCGTCGACACCAACCCATCGCCTACGGATCGGTCACGAAATTGGGTAGCGGAAGAGGGAGAAGTGTTTAGGAAGGGCCAAGTTCTTCTAGGTCCGGAAGAGATGGAAGGAGAGTATGCTGGAGAAGAGCTTAGACGGGAGGTACGCGCCACCCCCAATCACTCATTCTCTATGCCCATAATCTAATTACCTTGTTCTTGCAGCTTTTGGAAGCTGAAGTGGAGCGCCCACCCCCTCGTCCCATCAACGATGATTTTGCCATGGATGTTATCTCGGGCAGTGTTCCCTTGGACCACGAGCAGCTATCCTCAGCGCCTCCTACACCTGTCATCAGCGAACCGCCCAAGCCTGCACCCAGGCCGTACATCTCGAGGAGAGCGTCCTCTTCCTCGATTTTGAGTGTTCTGTCGTCAGCGACGTCGACACCTCTTGGATCGCCCAGATTGAACATCCGGTTCCCGCCAACTTGCCGCCTCCGGCTGAAGACCCTTAACCCCTCTATCCCTTTCATACCCCCCTAATTTTATTGCTCTGGGACTAGCTTTGCATGGCGTACGATCTCCTGGAAACGCAATGGTTATTGCTGCATTGGTGTTTATGTTTATTGCCTTCTCTTCCACTACACCCTCCTCTCTCTTATCACCTTTCCTCCCTTCTCCCACGTCCGAGCCAACTGGTGTTCGAGGGTTGGGAAGGATCTCTATTGCGCAGACTACTTTGAAAGTAACATATCCTTGCACATCTAGTCAATGAATAAGATCTCTTCTGGTTTTCTATAACCTTTCCAAAGTTAGGTGTTATCCTTACCCCCAGTACGTACATCTCTACAAGCATGGCGTCAACGATCTCAGTTATGGCAGGCGAAATCCAATTCAAAACCCAAACGGGCCGAGCTCATGGCATTCTGAAGCACACGCACGGACGCTTCCCCCAAGCAAAACTCTCTCCCTTGCAGCGTGGTCGACCGCGTGCCTTGGTTGTCGGCCAGAAGGGGTTTATCAGCAAACACCTGGCAGTTCTGTGGGGGTTTTGGAAGAACGGTGGCTGATTTCCGAACTGCCCAGTTTATTCAGCCTTTTCCCTCCCCACTGCTGCCAAAAGCTTGATCACCATTCTCCTTCCTAGCTTTCATCTACATCTCTCATCTGGCGACATATTCTCTAGCAGAGCACTTTGAAAAATCATGCCTCCTCGTGCTAAATCTACGGAAGGCTCAGCTGAGCCTCCCAGGCGATCGACTAGGATTGCGAGCCAACCTCAGACTCCTGCTGAGGTTGCGCCAAAACTGCCAGGAAGGCTTCGTCCTCCAAGAAACGGGTTGCTGAAGAACCTGCAGGGACAAGGAAGCCGAAGCGTCCAAGAAGGTGAAATTATTGTTGGGAAAGCCCCAATTCCAAGCATCGCTGA